>CM022884.1:8903146-8952582 GCA_012654025.1 Pachypsylla venusta | reverse complement strand
AAGTACCCGCGCCCAAAGTTTGGCTTCAATATCATCCCTTAGAAGGCTTAGAACATACATATTTTTATATACTAAGATGGAAAATATTGTTTGTGACAATTATTAAAGGTCTTTTTAAAATAAGTATCATAAATTGATTACTATAAGCTTTTTGCTAAAACGCGGGTACTTTGCCCCCCCCCCCCCTTTGGCAATGCTAGGGTTAATATTCTTTCTAACCTAACTTTGATCATTTATCAACCATGATTGATTAATTGATTGACTGATTGATGGGAGTGTCACAATTTTCTTTACAAGGGTCTTTATAGAATGTCGTTCTTCTATGTTTTCTATCTTCTGAAACATAACTTCTAATAATTGATTCATCCTTGAGATTCTACCAAAATATTGCGAAACCTTCAAGTGATATTGTAGATTTCCTCTTCTCAAAGAAATTAATTTAATGATTTTTTAATATCTTTGTGATTAATGTATTCAGGTACGTTTATTCTAGATACTGATTTAACGACACCAATAACAACATTATTATCAAACAACACAAACAGTGGCTGATGAAAGGGTTTGGGTCGGGGTAAGAGCCTCTCCCCCAAATAAAAAAGAATATATCCAAGTTTTTTGCGTATACATTGATAAAACCTAGTACTTTTTGAATAGTTAGCGGATATATTTCGTCAAAATAGCTTCCTCACCGTTTCACCTCTGGAGAACAAATTACTTAAAACAGTTTAGCGGAATTTATAGGTTGTTGGAAGCTCCCTAATGTTTAGATCGGACAAACTTGCGATTTTAGGGTTAAATATGACTGAGAAGAAAAAAAATTTTGCATGTAAAAACATGCCTTCAAAATCCCGGAGATTACATCGGCCTCCATGTTATGACTAGACCAGACTGGATAAGTGTGATTGTACCAAAAAAGATAATTTTGCCATGCACAAATTGGGAAGATTTCATCAAAATTTTCACCTGAAAAATTAGATGAATTGGCTAGCCTTAATATATATCCTGAAATCCTGGCTATAGCCCTGACGGATGGTGCGCAACTTACTACTATCCACAATATTTGAGATCTACCATTGTATTGGAATTAAGCCACCGAGGGAAGCAAGTGTTTGGAGTTAGCACTTCCAGTCTTTAAGAAAGTTTTAAAGTACTTTAAACCAAAGATGGAATTCATCAGGAAATTGAAGATTTACTTACCCGTTGATACTAGGAGAAGAAAGCGAGGGTTACAGCTAAAGAGAGTAGGCACTGAAATCAGAAATTTGAAAGGCAACGCCGAATTGGGAAAAGGTGAAGTTGAAGAAGAAGAAGATTGAGATAAGAAACATTGTAATCAATTGAAACAAAATTTTGTAATCAGTTTGATTTATCCAAAACAATCCAACAATTTGGTTACCATGCCAGGAAAGAAGTCAAAGTTATATTTCATCTAGTAGTGTTTGCAAATGTAAAACACACATTTCGATAAGGAATGTTTTATGTAAAAACTTCTCAGTTTTATTCCAAAAAAAATATATTATTGAATTGTTATTAATAAGCATACTTTTACTTAATGTTTCTTTTATTTTGTTACATATTTTTACACTTTTTGGGAGGGGGACCATCACCATTTGCAGGAAACTTACGAATCAGCTACCCACATTGACCTCATTCAATTTTGGTTGATCTTGAAAAAAAAAAAAAAAAATGAAAAGGAAAATAGCCAGCATCACTAGAACGCGAAACTTCGTGAAGACCCACTTGGATAGGTGTCGCTCAAATTCAGCGATGTAACGGGAACTAGCGTATTAAAAGTGCCATAGACGCTGGCTACTTAAATACTTTGAATATTATTCGTGAAGTAAGGCCGGTCATACAAGCACCGATAAGTGTGTGCAGACTTGTCTGTAAGACTTATCTGCGCAGACAAGTCTGTCGTGTATGGCAGGATCTGCACAGATTTTGTCTCCGATTTTCAGATCTGTGCAAATATCGAAATCTATTGATCCTGTCATACACGACAGATTTGTCTGCGCAGATAAGTCTGTACAGATCAGTCTGCACAGACTTATCGTTGCGTGTATGGCCGGCCTAATACGCATGTATTTTTGTCTAAAACCATCCCCTGACTACAAGAATATCATAACACCAAACCATCAAATCGTATGATATAAATAATATGCATGTAATGGTGCTCTGAGTCGGCCGCTTACTTACTTCTAGCATATCACACATTGTTCTATTTTGTTTTATGAAGGAAAGATTTTTTTAAAAGTTTTTTTTAAATTTGGCTTAACGTCTCTTTAACATCTATTGGTCATTAGAGACGGGGGTTTTACCCTCCATTCGCTGGAAACTTGCAAACCAGCAACCCACATCGTCGATTGCCTTTTTCAGTTTGAATTGAATGTAGACTAAGGATAAAAAACACACATTGTTTTAATAAGCAAGGAAAAAACAAATACCTACATAAAATATGATCTTATGGGCGAGGGCTAATTGTTTAATATGCGAACTCCCATAAATGTTTAATTGTTTTTTCCTTGCTTATATATATAAACAATGTGTGATATGCTATAAAACATGACAAATCATAATCCATGAGTTAGAACTAGACCTCACTTCAATCAATCAATAGACTCACCCAGTATAAAAATGTAAAAATAACAAACTTATGTACCTATACCATAAAGAAATTTAAATTTCAAACCAAACTGCATATTAAGGTTTAAAATGAAACCAAATTGGTATGATAGATACTTGTACAGCTTCTAGATATGCATTCTCAATGCATCAGGATGTATTTTTTTTGCATAAACAATTTTTATAACTGTTTGTGTACTATTAAACTAAAAATAGTAATAATAAGGTACCTTGCTGGGATATCATACTCGAACTGGAGAGAAATGCTTTTCTGGTTCAGATCTTGCCAAATTTATTAGATCAAAATAGAACAGTGCTCCTAGTCTAGTGGCTATCACAGTGGCATTACACTTGGGGGACTCGGGTTTCAATCCCCGGTGGTGTCGGAAAATTTTCGAATTCGTGCTTTGGATTTCGGGGTCCAACCAACCTCGTGAGGACGATTGAGTAGCTACTTGAAAGTGAGTAGCGACCAGTGGCGGCATTACCAGAGTAAAAAGTTTTGGTTTGGTAGAAGTTTGAATAAGAGATTATTATTACTGTAGTAATGTTGTAATGCTGTGATAGCCACAAAAATTGTGAAAAGGCCGTTATACCTTTTCGGAAAGAAAGTCTACATTTACAATATATCAAATTATTCTGCACAGGAAGTCCTCTTGGTCTGGTGGGTATTACATTAGCAAAACACAGAAAGGTTCAGGTTCAATTATCACGGGAACAGAATTTTTTCGAATTTGTGCTTGTGATTTCGGGGTGAATCCGATTGAGGAACAACCTACTTTAATGAGAAATGCGAACCTTGGCGATATAACCAGAGCAAAAATATTTGATTTGGTAGCAGATTGGAGCTATAAATACGCCAAAAAGTTTTGAAGAGTTCGATGGGTCGTACCTACCTCAATGAAACTCTATATTTTACATCGAAATGTCTTTGTCGGAGGACTCGGAGGTACAATAAAGATACTTATATCACTGCCAACCGTCAGGGTTATAGCCAGGAATGATTTGGGGGGGGGNGGGGGGGGGGGGGTTGAATTCTTCGGAAAATTGAGGATACGTTTGTTAATGGCAGACGTGTCGTTTTTTGGTACAGTCATATTTATATTAAGAGAGAGATATGCGTTAAGCCGCCTTCCTGCTCACCAGCAGGCTGCCAAACTGATAAAGGATACCATGTAATGTTGATTAGCTGATGATGATGATTTTGATGGCTCGAGATGGAAATGAGATTGAGATTTCTTTAACGGATCAAAATTTTAAATATGGTGTCGGATGATGACTAGGTTAGCCCGTAGATATGGTTTCTTAGGATGGAGATGGAGCTTCTTATAGCTAACTGAGATATAGCTTTCATCATGCTTTCTTTGATATTAAATCTTCTACAAAAGTTATGGAAAAAAAGAAGTTATCGTGCCTCTAGCACCTATCATCAGTCCAATTATTTCTATATCGATCAAACCATATTTCTCCTTATAATAAGGTATGTTAGGAGTAAATTAAAACGAAATAAAATAAATTAAAACAAAACACTTACCAAAAATACTATTTATAAAGAAATTACAACTACATAGTTTCGAATCATTCGATTCATCATCAGTCTAGTCGGGTCTAAAGATGGATATTTGGACTTCCATACTTAGACTCGACTAGACTGATAACGAATCGAATCGTTTCATAATAAATAATTATAAATAGTGTTTTTGGTAATTGTTTTGTATTAATTTATTTAAAAGTTAATATTTTTAACACTTATAATTACATGATATACAGTCATATTTATCCCTAAAGTAGCATTTCTGATCGGGTCAAAACATAAAGGGGGGAGATGAAGACCATCTACCTGTGATTCGGGGGGGGGTCCGGACCCAGAATACCCCCCTTGTGTACGCCATTGGGTCCGCCCATCACCCATTGAGCACATTTTTATTCTGAACATTTTGTCATCTAGATTAAGTTCTCTTGTATTGGTCACAATCTTATCTCATATAGAGTCTCGCGTACCAACTGTTTGCAAATTATACTTCAAGTGCTATTATTATTGGTACCTGGAATAAACTCACTACTACCAGATACATTAATATGATTGGAGGATGTTGAGGTCAGTGCTCCGACTATCGACTGTCCTCAAATGGTTCTACGTACAAGGGCAGCCCAAGCACTCAAAAGTGTTTGACCAAAGACCATCAATATAACAATGTAAACCAAGGGAAGACATGTGGGTCTTCTCGTCTCACATCAATACTACTCATTATTTCTGATAGTAATTACCAATGTTTACCAATATCATTGATTTTGGTGTTCTTTGGCTCATGATTGCTGCTATTTTAAAAAATAAATTGTCAAAAAGATAAATATTATCTGTTACTATCTCTTGTATTGGTCACAATCTTATCTCATATAGAGTCTCGCGTACCTCGCGTTTGTATTATAAAAATCTCTCAACGAATCAGTTCCGCGGCAGGGACAATAAATTGTCGTTGGGGTTTGCATGTTTTGGGGCACTGCCTCGCAAGGATATTTTTCGTTGGAATGGCCTCTCCGCCTCTATCCCCACCACTCATGAACCATAGTAATCAATAAATGCTAAATCAATTATTAGTGGCAACTCAGTGGTCCATGGACTAGTCTCACACAAGGCAGACCCAGGTTCGAATCGTGGCAGGGACTATAAATTGTCATTGGGTTTTGGATGTTTCGGGGCACTGCTTCGTAAGAATAATTTGCGGTCGTCAAAGGCGACTGAGGGCACGGTCGGAAACCTTATTTTTCCCTCACCACCCAGTTTTATGAAGCATAATAACCAATAAAAAATTCTAAATCAATTATTAGTGATCAATGTAATAGTCTCACACACGGGATGCCCATGTTCGGGATCGCGGCAGGGACAATAAATTGTCGTTGGGGTTTGGATGTTTTGGGGCACTGCCTCGCACGGATATATTTCGGTCGTAAAAGGCGACTAAGGGCAGGGTTGGATACGATATTTTTCCATTACCCATGCAGAAAACAAGGGGAAGCTACTGCATTATACTCTCTATTCTGGTCGTTAAAGGCAATATCCCTAAGGAATCTTTAGTATTAACAACTCAAAGCGAGTTGCGAATCAGTTCCACGGCTGTTAACCTATTATGATGAACCCCAATTATTCGGGCCAAAGTGCTTCTTTTGATACCTCCTGTATACATAGGTAGGTATATGATTGTATTTCATAGTTAGGCAGTTTCAGTTGCAATGATGATGTTCTAATTATTATTTATATGTTCAATTAAAATAATTGAATCTCATGTTATGAAAAATTAATGGTGTGGAAAAAATTAATAGACAAAAAATCTCTCAACATTATACAGGGAATGAAATTAATAGACAAAATACTATCAACGATATACAGGGTGTGAAATTAATAGACAAAATACTATCAACGATATACAGGGTGTGAAATTAATGGACAAAATACTATCAACGATATACAGGGAGTAAAATTAATAGACAAAATACTATCAACGATATACAGGGAGTGAAATTAATAGACAAAATACTATCAACGATATACAGGGAGTGAAATTAATAGACAAAATACTATCAACGATATATAGTGAATGAAATAATAGACAAAAAATCTCTCAACATTATACAGGGATTGAAATTAAGAGACAAAATACTATCAACGATATACAGGGAGTGAAATTAATAGACAAAAAAATCTCTCAACATTATACAGGGATTGAAATTAAGAGACAAAATACTATCAACGATATACAGGTGTGAAATTCATAGACAAAAAACTATCAACGATATACAGGGAGTGAAATTCATAGACAATATACTATCAACGATATACAGGGAGTGAAATTCATAGACAATATAGTTTCAACATGATGAAGTATGCGAAAATAATAGCTATACCTTAGTTAACCTAATATAAAAAGTGCCCTTTTCCAGACAGACGGACTGCATAGGGTTATTCAATGGATATCGAAAAAAAAAAATCATGATGATTCCAAGGGTGCACTATTGAAAATAATTAACCAAAAATTAATATTTTAATTTTTAAATATCCATTTTTCCGAAAATATACGGACCACTGACCTACACATTTTGGTGGTGGAAAAAGACGTTCTGCGGTACATCGTGTGAACTGACCTATGTCCTGGCTGTTGAGCTTAATCAGCTTTTTACCAATTTTTTATCAAAATAAAGAAAAAGGGAGGCATCATTCATTTCCCTAAATAAACATTGAATTTTTGGAGATTTCCTTTCGATTTTGATAGATATTTTGATTCAATAATATTTTTCAATATTTGTATCAATTCATTCCATATCAATAAATCGAATTATAGATATTTCTATTCGATTTCTCAAAATTAGAACCAGGCTTAGTTATGTGGGGAACCCAAAGTAATATCGACCAGATGGAGCAACCTACAGCAATAACTGAGCGGACTGGGTATTCACAGTAGTATGTTGTGTCAGTGAGGAACCAAAACAAATACCGACCAGATGGAGCAACCTACAACAATAACTGAGCGGAGTGGGTATCCACAGTCGTAGGTTGTGTCAGTGAGGAACCAAAACAAATACCGACCAGATGGAGCAACCTACAACAATAACTGAGCGGAGTGGTTATCCACAGTCGTACGTTGTGTCAGTGAGGCAAAACAAATACCGACCAGATGGAGCAACCTACAGTAATAACTGAGCGGAGTGGGTGTCCACAGTCGTAGGTTGAGTCAGATTGAGGTTCCACACTTTTCTGACAAACTCTTTTTTCATAGTATAGGTATTTATTTTTCCTCATTTTATATAAAGTTTGCAAAATTTATCCTGGCGCCAGTCGATCATGCTAGCCCTGATAACAAAATTAATACCTAACTGGTAGTTATTTGTTATCAACCAGATCTGAGATACTGGGTGTGGATATACTTTGGTACCCAATACTGTACACAGAACTTCTTAGGCAGTGTGGTCATTGGGTATAGTTACTCTTTCTGCTACAATTTAGACAGTTTTAAGTATATTCATTCATCTTACAGAGCAACCAACACTATGTTGACAGCAAGTTGTTTCTCTCTCACCAAATAGATATTATTTTTAGAATTTTGGTTTATTTATTTACAAGAATGATCTTTCCGCCCCAAAAAATGTCCCCCGCCTTCCAAAAAAAATTGATATTTTATGTTTCAATATACCTTCCAGTCCCCTTGGTCTAGTAAAATCATACCCCAAATCGGATCCAGGTCCATATCACATTTAATTTAATTCGATCAACGCAGAATCATAAAAGTCGAACTCATGGCGTACACCTATGATTTTCAGATTCTAATACCTTGAAATGTAAAATATTAGATTTTTGAAGGGATATATTTTTTTTTTTTTTTTTTTTTTTTTTTTTTTTTTTTTGTCTACATTTTGAAATGTAGCCACCGAGAGGAGTAAGCTAGCTTCATTAAGTGACGGTCTCAACTTCAGGAGTTTGAGTGTTTCAAAGGGCCATGCAACCTTTTAAAAAATTTGATTGTTTGAATCAGATGAAAGTCATTAGAAAACCGTAGTTAGAAACACATAGATACTGTGGGAATATAAATATTTGAATAACATTTTAATTATTATGTGTGAATAAATAAAACAAAATACTTACCAAAAACACTATTTAATATAATTTATGAAGAAACTAGTTTCGAATCATTCGATTCTTCATCAGTCTACTTGTGTCGAAGGATGGTAGTTGACTGAACCATCCTTCTACTCGACTAGACTGATTATGAATCAAATGATTCGAAACTAGTTTTTTAATAAATACTTATAAATAGTTTCTTAATAAATACTTATAAATGTTTTTGGTAAGTGTTTTGTTTTAATTTATTTAAAAGTTAATACTGTGAGAATAAGCGAGAGTTACCAGGAAAGGGTATCAGCTAAAGAGAGTAGGCACCGAACAAATGTTTGTGTCACGGTAGAATTAAGGAAAGAGACGTCTACCCCAAATACGCAGAATTGGGAAAAGTTGAAGTTAACGAAGAACAAGAATAAATAAAAACTAGCTTATCAATCGGTACCAAAGCGTTACATAATTATGGGCATAATGAAAAAGGAAATAAAATAGAGTTTCTGTCGTTGGCTATGCTTCTAAGACACCAGACAACGCGGATAGAGCCTGCTGGTAGGTAATATATAAAAATCACTTTCTAGATTTTAAAATTCACCTACTGATTCCACCCTGAATAATTTCACAGTTTCAATAAAAATATTAGCACTCTATTTTGAATTCGTTATTATACATATTTAGTATTTACTGTGAGAAAAGACATCCAAATTTGCTGACCAATAGATTTACAAAGAAATAATAAGAACAATTGTTATCTCTCACTGATAAGAGATACCATTGTGATTCTTATCAGTAAAATAGAGAAAGAGATAACTTCATTTTGTAAGTCAAGTTTGAAGACTATTTCGGTATATTGGGTGTGTCAAATAAGAAGCGCGTGGAAAATTCATTTTCAATTTCTGTGGAGGAAACCGGTTGAAGATTGGTCAATATTATTTTTTCTCTATATTTACATTCATGTAGTTAATACAATACCGTCACAATTAAAAAAACCGCTAGTTTTCAGGAAAGCAAAAACTGACTAGTTCAGTCCCTGTATGTCCAATAGTCCCTGTGGATAGGGGGACTTAAAAAGTATACTTTTAAGACGCCCAAGTCTATGTCAGTCGTAAAAAGCGAATAAGTCGGAAAGATATCTTTTCCATTACTCGTGCAGAAAACACGAATCAACAACTCATGGCCAGTTGTTGCAAACCGGCCCCATGGCTGTTAACCCTAGGATTACCAAGCTCTATTCAATTATGTACATTGTCAAGGGGTACCCGCAAACAAAATAAAGGATAAAATGATTTTTTTTTTTATTACAATAAGTCGCTAATACTTTATTAAAAACTAAAAAAAATTTAAACTAAATCAATTATTATCTTACATAAAAATAAAATTAAATCCCAGAAATAAAATAATGTAAATGAAAAAAAAAAAAAAAAAATCGCTAGACCCTAGGAAATCTATTCTGAACCAGAACTTTGTCCTTCCTGACATCCCACACAGACAAATGTCTTTTGACAGTGTTTACACACACTTATTTCTTGCAGGTGGTACATAATTAGACAATTTAGACACTTTAGACAATTTATGGTAGCTTTTAATTGTAGCTTTAGACAATCAATGTATTGGTACCATGCATTGGTATAAAGTACCCGCGCCCAAAGTTTGGCTTCAATATCATCCCTTAGAAGGCTCAGAACATATTTTTATATACTACGATGGAAAATATTATTTGTCACAATTATTGAAGGTCTCATTAAAATAAGTATCTTAATTTGATTACTATAAGCTTTTTGCTAAAACGCGGGTACTTTTTAACCCCCTTGGCAATGCTAGGGTTAACCTATGATGATGATTATGTCGAAAAGAGACCCAAATGATAGTCACGGATGTGGCATTACTTGACAAATATTGTATGCAGGGAATTTTTTTTTTTTTTTTTTTTTTTNTTTTTTTTTTTTTTTTTTTTTTTTTTTTTTTTTTTTTTTTTTTTTTTTTTTCATATTGATGACTGAGAAAATTGAGTTTCTTTGAGTTAATACAATATTCTCCTAACTTTATGTGTAAAAAAAGATTTTCTTTCTTTGGTGTATATAGTGACACAATTTGAGATAAGTAAGTATGTCAAAACAATTTTTTGAATTTGAAATTTAATTAAGACACATTTTAAGTTAAAACGGACTATGAGCAACAACTGCACGAATAAATGCCTGAATTTTGAAATCGTACTAGAATATTTCTAGAAAATTCTTATGAAAATGGTCACAATTTGAGTTGTTCTTTCTTAATTTGAATTTAAATTAATTCTACTTTCTTATAGAATGCAGAGCATAAGGAATTATGAAATTTGTAGTGCACCCACACAAACGTATGATGATATTTATGAATGATCTATAGTTATAAAACGCAGAGGCCAGTTGGTATACTGACTGACTGATAATCAACGTACCTCCACGATTGCTAAACCTATAGAATGGAAATTTGGCACACATTTGGGCTATACCTATATTAAAATTGAAATTTTTCGGTTTCAGCTCGATTTATTGCCGGGTTTCACCACCGAAAAATCGAAATTGACAATTACCACTTTACAATTTTGATGGTGTTTATAAATTCCTCACCATAATTTATATTTAAACAAACAGTCTATATTTATACAGTTCACTATTTATACAGTTTACTATGACCCAGTCTGCCAGTAAGTATAACAACTGAATTCCATGGACATCACAGCATTACAAAGTATTTCCTAGCAATCACTTCAATACAGCTGCAATTATCTTATAATCCTAATACTTATCGCTATTACCATAGATGCTCAACTGTCCTCGAATGTAGATTTACCCTTAAACACAACCAAACAAAGTAGAAAATTCGAAGAAAAAAAAAATATTTACAAATTTTATAGCAAACCAAGATTCGAACCCGGTACCTCCCTGGTGCAAGCCAAGTGTGATGCACACTCTCCCACGGAGAATTAATCATCTAGTCATCCTATGTAATTGCCCAGAATAGTGAAAAGATTAGAATAGAATTTTGTTACACCCTTTTAGATTTGGTGTCATTTTGGTTTTCAAAAGTCTTAATCGGATACAGAAAGAGCACTGATTGAAACTGGTTCTCATGAACTAATTCTGGTCACTGGTTCTCTCATAAACTAATAATTCTAGTCACTGGTTGTCTCGTGAACTAATTCTAATCACTCGTTCCCTCATGAACTAATTCTAGTCACTGGTTCTCTCATGAACTAATTCTAGTCACTGGTTCTCTCATAAACTAATTCTGTTCACTGGTTCTCTCATGAACTAATTCTAGTCACTGGTTCCCTCATGAACTAATTCTAGTCACTGGTTCTCTCATGAACTAATTCTAGTCACTGGTTCTCTGATGAACTAATTCTGGTCACTGGTTCTCTCATGAACCAATCCTGGCCACTGGTTCTCATGAACTAATTCTAGTACTGGTTCTCTCACGAACTAATTCTAGTCACTGGTTCTCTCACGAACTAATTCTAGTCACTGGTTCTCTCATGAACTAATTCTAGTCACTGGTTCTCTCATGAACTAATTCTAGTCACAAGTCGGTTCTTAATATGACTATTAGTACTAGGTTCAATTAGTGATAGCAGAAGTATAACAGAAGCCATGGCTTCATTAATCATCCTCATAGAATCAGATAAGCAGATCTACTGACAACCACACGCGTGATATGGCTGTCACATTCAATTTGTAATAAGTTTAGTACGACAGCCATCAGTCAATATGGGTCTGTTAGTGATAGCAGAAGTATAACAGAAGCAATGGCTTCATTAATCATCCTCATAGAATCAGATAAGCAGATCTACTGACAACCACACGCGTGATATGGCTGTCACATTCAATTTGTAATAAGTTTAGTACGACAGCCATCAGTCAATATGGGCCTGTTAGTGATAGCAGAAGTATAACAGAAGCCATGGCTTCATTAATCATCCTCATAGAATCAGATAAGCAGATCTACTGACAACCACACGCGTGATGTGGCTGTCACATTCAATTTGTAATAAGTTTAGTATGGCAGCCATCAGCCAAAGTGAGTATTTTCATCTATTTATACAATGTACTTATGCCACTCTTGAGCTTCTGGTCTTGAGCTCTAGCAATCACCTAGTTTATCCATTAGCTCCCTGATTATATAAGTTCTCCTATGTATACAATGTACTCATGCCACTCTTGAGCTACTCTTCTTGAGCTATAGCAATCAACTAGTTTATCCATTAGCTCCCTGACTATATGAGTTCTCCTATGTATTCATTGTACTTATGCCACTCTTAAGCTACTGGACTTGAGCTATATCAATCCACTAGTTTATCCATTAGCTTCCTGACTATATGAGTTCTCCTATGTATTTATTGTACTTATGCCACTCTTGAGCTACTGGACTTGAGCAATAGCAATCAACTAGTTTATCCATTAGCTCCCTGACTATATGAGTTCTCCTATGTATTCATTTTACTTATGCCACTCTTGAGCTACTGGACTTGAGCTATAGCAATCAACTAGTTTATCCATTAGCTCCCTGACTATATGAGTTCTCCTATGTATTCATTGTACTTATGCCACTCTTGAGCTACTGGTCTTGAGCTCTAGCAATCAACTAGTTTATCCATTAGCTCCCTGACTATATGAGTTCTCCTATGTATACATTGTACTTATGCCACTCTTGAGCTACTGGTCTTGAGCTCTAGCAATCAACTGGTTTATATTCCAAACAATAGTAACTATAAATACGTTTCTATGCTTATTTGTTTTGTGTTTTTTAAATTTAATTACTCTCTTTACAAGCGAAACTTCCATGATAATATTTTTATAGATGTTTTAAGGTAATCATACCATAAATTATAAAAAGCTTCATCTACTTGTTGTAGTTCGGACTGATATTATGATCAGGTACAAAGGAATGGCAATATTTGTTTTCTCAAACAGATTTGGACCGTGCCTATATTTGTACAATCCAGATTTAGTAATCGAATGCAGTAGACTCGCGGTCCGAAGTAATTTGGTCCGAGACCACCTCGTATAAGGAAATGTCAGTAAACCTTCGGAAGTTTTCCACCACTTTATTGAGGTAAGAATAAAGAAAAATTGTGATAATTTTATAAAATGGGTGTATTGTAACAAAAACATAAAATTAACATTTTTGCATACCTACCTGTTTAAATAAGTAGAAATAGGTTCTCAAAGATAATAGTCCTTATTTATACTGCCCAAATAGGACTGAAGAGTCCCTTGATATCGACAATTTTTTGGGTGCTATCATTATGTGGTAAATATCTTGTTCTTCTTTTCTATCTCTATTTTCAATATTTCTGAACAATTATAAAAAAAGCTCAATATAACTAGGTGTGTTCGTGGACAAAAACGGGCGGAGCCATCCGTTTCACCTCGAATTTTCGGGCACCACATAAACTTTAGCATATTGCTCCATTATTCCGTTAAAACAAGATTTTTTGAGAATACCGCACCTTTCCTGATTGCATCATGCCGTTGAGTAGTAGGTCCTATTTAAAACGCAAAATAATCGGCGGAAAAATCGGAAACGGTTCAAGATATTGTTCCGAAAATAGATTTATGCACCTTTTGCGTTTTATAAGTATAGATATTCGATATCCTTCAACGTTTTGACTCAACAATTAGTATTTCCTAAATTTTATTTTGAACGATCCCGGATTCGAAATTGTAACTCTGGAATGGTTTGTCAAAATTTAGTAAATTATGTCTAAATTAAGATTGAGAAGCCACCTAAAACTTTTTCGTTATGAGTTGATATGCTGTCGCGACAAAATTTAAGATATCGGATCATGACTCTCTGAATTTGGTAAAAAATCGGAAAATCGGCCAAAAAATCGGAAACGGTTAAAGATATCGTTCTGAAAATAGATATATGCACCCATATGCAGAATATAAAGAAAAAAAAATTGTAAAAATCGGTTGAGTAGTTTCTGAGGAGTAGGGTAACAAATGTTTGCAGTTTGTAGGGAGTATAAGGCTACGCTTCTCTCCGCCCAATAATAATAAAATTCCTGGGTTGGCTGGGTTTAAACCCACGCCCTACTGTTTGCCAGTCAAGATATCTTTGAGAGATGTCTGATTCCGAGTCCACACTAACCGTACATCGTTTCCGAATGTCGAACCTGGATTTGGAGTTGCTCCTCCAAAACTTTTAAATGATAATGTATAGAGGGTTGAGTCTGAGTCTATGATTACGTGCTTAATAGCAACCAAAATATTGAATAATGCCATTCGGCAGATAACGCGAAATGTTCGTTTTGGTACATATGATTGCAAAAATAGAGAAAAAAATCTTGGTCATACACATCGCAAAAGGAATCGTTGTATATGAGCTGGACGGATAACATTAAATTTGACGAAACTATAAATTTTAATTATTTACATTAAAGTGACCGTGTAGAACAACAGTACCAGTCTGAAATGAAACTGGTTGGTTACTGGGTGGAACAATATGTTCAGAATCATGTCATCGGCGTAGATAGAGAACTAAAAAAAATGAAATTATTTTTGATGTGGTAAACTTTCCTTTTGGATCTCTCTTAGGATTAATACTTATAATTCAAATCATAACAGAATTATTCCTATCACTCCAAATAAAATCGCTGCATTTGAAAGTAGTATTATCCACATTAAACGAGATGTAAACAGTGGATGACTGCTTCGAATTGTTCACTAGTTAAATAATTTATTAAAATATTTACCTTGAAAGTAAAATATGAAATTCCTCAGATAGACTGAAGAGTCTATCTGATGCAGATAAAATTGGTTCCTCATACCTACAAATTATCTTTCATGTGGTCACGATGCCAAATTTTGTAATATTTTTTAAAAAGAGTACCAAACAGTTGTTCGGCAAATATATTTGATATCAAATACAAAAACTAGGGTTTAAACGCATTGGCAAACACGTTTGTCATGTTTGATCATTTTTGAAAACTATTTCATTATTAATCTTACCTCTAAAAAATATTTCTAAGGCGTCTGTGGATGCCCAAGTTTTCAATTATCGAAAATACACAAGTGAAAAAAAACTAATTTAACTTTCGATCAGAAATCGTATTCGTAAAACAGAAATATGAAAATTATATTTATTACAGATAAATATCTGGTTGCTATGGTATAATACACAGCAAAATTTGAAAGGAAATAATTTTGACTGAAAGTCTCATCAAATAGTGTGATTCAACAAAGATGCATAATTTTGGCAGAAATAATTTGTGCCAAAATTTTGGAATCATGACAAATAGTGTGATACCACCCTAATTCTAATAAGTTTAGCCATAGTCGTGTTACATTTATCATGAGTTGAGTCCGTCCAGCGTTGCCGTATTGAAAGAAGAATATCGATATTACCGATATTTTTACTATCGAAAGCATAATACCGATATTATCGATTCTAAATATTGTTTACATCGAAACCTTAATATCGATATTCGTTATTATCGATATAAATATCAACAGACCTAGCAACAAAGCAAATTCCAAATTTCATGTTTCTAATAAGTTTAGCCATAGTAAAGTTACATTTATCATGAGTGAGTCCGTCTAGCGTTGCCGCATTGAAAGAAGAATATCGATATTACCGATATTGATATTATCGAAAGCATAATATCGATATTATCGGATGATCATAAATCGATATTAAATATTGCTTACATCGAAACCTTAATATCGATATTCAATATTATCGATGTAAATATCAACAGAACTAGCAGCAAAGCAGCGTAATTTCTGGCGTATGTACCTTAATATTTTTTTTTTTTGTTTCAATATCATCGAAATCTTAATATCGATATAATTAAGTCAGTGCGTATGCCTTTTTGGAAAGGACGTACTTATTCTCAGTCGAAGGTAAAACTTTATTAACCCGTGAGTGGTCTCCTATAGGGAATTTTTCTCACACTGTCGGACAAAAACGCAATAACTTGGTAATTATTGGCTCCAACTTGGCGGGTCTCTCAGTAGCTGTTCAAAATATGATTTACTTTATGATTACAAATTGCCGACATAGGTACATTGCATTTCAGTTGCCTGAGGCAGTCGATGTGAAAATTTTTCTCACATCGTGACCAGTTGCGTCGTAATTTTTTCGTCGAAATATTCTCGTCTTTTTTGTGGCTATTTATATAGTTTAAAATTTAACTTATTTAATTAGTTACTTTAATTACATATTAATGTAAACATAATAACTACCGAAATAATTAATTATTTTAATTATTTAGGTACATTTCTAACATTTCATAAAATAATATAAGAAAAAAAAGTGCCAAAATAAGGGATTGGAAAATAAACTAGCTGAAATCGCTTCAAATATAGATCAAAGAAGATTTTGAACAAATTCTTTGAAAAAAAAAATCAGTTATTTTCTTCGAAAAGAAAGAAAAACCAGCAAAGCTGGGTGTGAGAAAAAATCTCTATAGTAGACCGATGGCGTTCTGCAGCGGAACGCGACCACCCACGGGTTAATAAAACTGCTTTTCAGGTATCGATGGAACAAATATTTACCTATTTAATGAAATGCTTAGAAAACGCCTATTGCAATAAATACCGTTTTTGTTTATAATTACCTAGTCCATCCTGTAGTTCTATAAAAAAAATTAAAAAGTTCAATGAAATCAGAAGTACCAGACCATTTTCTTAAACTGATAATAACACAAGTTTAAATGAACTTTTCTAAAAATAAGATACCAAAAGTTAAAAAATAAAATAAATCTCTCTAGATGATATACCTTGATGATACTTAATATCTTGTCAGGAAAGCGCACGCGGAGCAGCATTCGGCTGTCTCAAATGTTGATCAATATACTGTGTCCACTTTTTTCTTATATTGAATTGCAATGTTGTACACTGAATGATAATTAATTTTCTATCAATTTATTCAATTGAAACGTGAAAATCTATTATCAAATTATTAATATTATTATAATTATAGAAAAAGATGTGCAAAAGATGGGAATTGATCCCGAAAGATGGAATGAGGTCGCACAACAACGGGATGTGTGGAGACAGGCGGTTGAACAGACATATGATCGTCCAGGCCGTGGTCACAGGTAAGTAAATATAATTCTAAAATCTTATTTTTTGATAAAAATTCATTGACACCATGTCAAACACACAAAAAGGATACAGCAATATGCTGCCTGTCACGAACTCTCACCCAAATACATTAATTCTGCGTAATACAAAACTAATTTCATTTGAGTTATATTTATATCAATGTCACATTTCTGGAATATTGACTGTATTCAAAATTCCTAAAATGGTAATTAACGAAAATATAAAAAAAAAAAAGAAAAAAAAAAAAAAGTTCATTCAGNAAAAAAAAAAAAAAAGAACATTCAGTTCTGAAAAATGAGACTCATTGCAATAATCACTGCGACCTTTATTCAGATCGTACGTGAACAGTATTTCTAAAAGGCGGCAATAAGTAAAGTTAGATTGTTGTTGTAAACAACAATCTAACTTTACTTATTGCCTTGTAAACAACGGTGTCCCCCCCTTTTGTTCATTTTTACATCCAGGTTTGGAATCATGGTATAAAAAGGTTCATCTGTGGTAACCAAGCCTTCTGGTTGAACTGAGGCTGTGATTTTAACTTTCATCCACTTGTAAATATCAGACCGATCTGTTTATTTTTTTTTTTTATTATTATTTTTTTTTTTTTAGATAATAACAAGATTTGTTCATTACAGATTTAGTTTGACCATTCTCCATTCTGAGAATCCAAACTTCCGACACGGAGTTGACTTAGAAAAAAGAAAACATCATATTAACAAACATAAGAAATAGCCAGCATCTATGGCACGTTCAATACACCAGTTCAAAAATTCATATAAATTATTGTCAAACTTAAGGAATAGCCAGCGCCTATGGCACGTTGAATACACCAGTTCAAAAATTCATATAAAACTATTGTTAAACATAAGTTCAAGCCAACGCCTTTGGCACGTTGAATACACCAGTTCAAAAATTCATATAAAACTATTGTTAAGCTTAAGGTTAAACCAGCGTCTATGGCATGTTGAATACACCAGTTCAAAAATTCATATAAAACTATTGTTAAACTTAAGGTTAAGCCAGCATCTATGACACGTTCAATACACCAGTTCAAAAATTCATATAAAACTATTGTTAAACTTAAGGTTAAGCCAGCATCTATGGCACGTTCAATACACCAGTTCAAAAATTCATATAAAACTATTGTTAAACTTAAGGTTAAGCCAGCGTCTATGGCACGTTGAATACACCAGTTCAAAAATTCATATAAATTATTGTCAAACTTAAGGAACAGCCAGCGTCTATGGCACGTTGAATACACCAGTTCAGAAGTTCATATAAATCTATTGTTAAATTTAAGGTTAAGCCAGCGACTATGACACGTTCAATACACCAGTTCAAAAATTCATATAAATTATTATCAAACTAAAGGAATAGCCAGCGTCAATGACACGTTGAATACACCAGTTCAAATATTCATATAAATCTATTGTTAAACTTAAGGAATACCCAGCGTCTATGTCACGTTGAATACACCAGTTCAAAAATGCATATAAAACTATTGCCAAACTTAAGGAATACCCAGCGTCTATGTCACGTTGAATACACCAGTTCAAAAATGCATATAAAACTATTGCCAAACTTAAGGAATACCCAGCGTCTATGTCACGTTGAATACACCAGTTCAAAAATGCATATAAAACTATTGCCAAACTTAAGGAATACCCAGCGTCTATGGCACGTTGAATACACCAGTTCAAAAATGCATATAAAACTATTGCCAAACTTAAGGAATACCCAGCGTCTATGGCACGTTGAATACACCAGTTCAAAAATGCATATAAAACTATTGCCAAACTTAAGGAATACCCAGCGTCTATGGCACGTTGAATACACCAGTTCAAAAATGCATATAAAACTATTGCCAAACTTAAGGAATACCCAGCGTCTATGGCACGTTGAATACACCAGTTCAAAAATGCATATAAAACTATTGCCAAACTTAAGGAATACCCAGCGTCTATGGCACGTTGAATACACCAGTTCAAAAATGCATATAAAACTATTGCCAAACTTAAGGAATACCCAGCGTCTATGGCACGTTGAATACACCAGTTCAAAAATGCATATAAAACTATTGCCAAACTTAAGGAATACCCAGCGTCTATGGCACGTTGAATACACCAGTTCAAAAATGCATATAAAACTATTGCCAAACTTAAGGAATACCCAGCGTCTATGGCACGTTGAATACACCAGTTCAAAAATGCATATAAAACTATTGCCAAACTTAAGGAATACCCAGCGTCTATGGCACGTTGAATACACCAGTTCAAAAATGCATATAAAACTATTGCCAAACTTAAGGAATACCCAGCGTCTATGGCACGTTGAATACACCAGTTCAAAAATGCATATAAAACTATTGCCAAACTTAAGGAATACCCAGCGTCTATGGCACGTTGAATACACCAGTTCAAAAATGCATATAAAACTATTGCCAAACTTAAGGAATACCCAGCGTCTATGGCACGTTGAATACACCAGTTCAAAAATGCATATAAAACTATTGCCAAACTTAAGGAATACCCAGCGTCTATGGCACGTTGAATACACCAGTTCAAAAATGCATATAAAACTATTGCCAAACTTAAGGAATACCCAGCGTCTATGGCACGTTGAATACACCAGTTCAAAAATGCATATAAAACTATTGCCAAACTTAAGGAATACCCAGCGTCTATGGCACGTTGAATACACCAGTTCAAAAATGCATATAAAACTATTGCCAAACTTAAGGAATACCCAGCGTCTATGGCACGTTGAATACACCAGTTCAAAAATGCATATAAAACTATTGCCAAACTTAAGGAATACCCAGCGTCTATGGCACGTTGAATACACCAGTTCAAAAATGCATATAAAACTATTGCCAAACTTAAGGAATACCCAGCGTCTATGGCACGTTGAATACACCAGTTCAAAAATGCATATAAAACTATTGCCAAACTTAAGGAATACCCAGCGTCTATGGCACGTTGAATACACCAGTTCAAAAATGCATATAAAACTATTGCCAAACTTAAGGAATACCCAGCGTCTATGGCACGTTGAATACACCAGTTCAAAAATGCATATAAAACTATTGCCAAACTTAAGGAATACCCAGCGTCTATGGCACGTTGAATACACCAGTTCAAAAATGCATATAAAACTATTGCCAAACTTAAGGAATACCCAGCGTCTATGGCACGTTGAATACACCAGTTCAAAAATGCATATAAAACTATTGCCAAACTTAAGGAATACCCAGCGTCTATGGCACGTTGAATACACCAGTTCAAAAATGCATATAAAACTATTGCCAAACTTAAGGAATACCCAGCGTCTATGGCACGTTGAATACACCAGTTCAAAAATGCATATAAAACTATTGCCAAACTTAAGGAATACCCAGCGTCTATGGCNCATGGAAGAATTAAGGAATGCAACAACGACCCCACAAATACAATTGGGAAAGCGTGAAGTTGTTAAAGAAGAAGTTGTGGCATGGAAGAATTAAGGAATGCAACAACGACCCCACAAATACAATTGGGAAAGGGTGAAGTTATTAAAGAAGAAGTTGTGGCATGGAAGAATTAAGGAATGCAACAACGACCCTACAAATACAATTGGGAAAGGGTGAGGTTATTAAAGAAGAAGTTGTGGCACGGTAGAATTAAGGAATGCAACAACGACCCCACAACTTGAATTCGGAAAGAGTTAAGTTAAAGAAGATGAGGTAAAGTAAAAAGCCGTACGATAAATAAATAAATGAATTTGGTAAAACAATGTTGCCTCCCAAGAATAAATTGCAAAGCAAAAACACTAAATGTGAAGTTAAAATCTTGCACATACATCGCTATGGATGGGAAGTGTTTCAGACAGATGGTGGGCCCAAGAATAATTTAAATAGAAGCTTGCCTGGTTCAGATAACTCACTCAAAATTGACATAGGTCATTAAACGTAAACACTAAGAAATTCTACAAGTTGTTGTTGCTACCTTTCAGCGCATTGCTTACTCAATAAAAGTCTTGGGAAAAATACCTTTGTATAAAAATCTTATTATATTCAAAATCAATAAAGAATTGAATTCAAACAAAGTTTTGTTAATTTATCGAACAGTGTGAAATCAGGTTTTAACTTCGCGATTTTTGTTGAGTGTTCGTTGGTAACTTAGGACCCACGTGATCAGTCAGATGATTTCTATTATGATCGACAATGATCTGAGAAAAATGAATTGTCACTACTCCATCGGGGTAATCATCGAACAGAAATCCTATTCTATGAACAAAATGTCTCAGCACGATTGTCGACAGTTCAAGAGTTTTCTAAATTTGTTTGTTCTTTCCTTCATAATTGTCGAATAGCTAGGCCGATTTTGGTAAACCTCGGTGCTGACTGGCTGACATTTATTACGTCATTAAACAGACTGATTCCGTCTCGAATGATAATAGATGTTAAGCAAAAAATACTGACTGATTAGTTTTTGAGAGTATTTTGTTTATAGACAGTTCAAAACATAAATGTGTACAATATATAGGCTGAATTGTATTATGTATCTATGTTAACCCTAGGATTGCCAAGCTCTATTCAGTTACGTGCATTGCCAAGGGTTGGGGGGGGGGGGTAAAAAGGACTCGCCAAAATAATAAAGGAAAAAAAGTATTTTTTTATTACAATAAGTCGCTATTTCTTTACTAAAGACTAAAAAAATATAAGCTAAATCAATTATTATCTTACATAAAAATAAAATTTAATCCCAGGAATAAAATAATGTAAATGAAAAAAAAAAAAAAATCTCTACAACCTAGGAAATCTATTCTGAACCAGAACTTTGTCCTTCCTGACATCCCACACAGCCAAATGTCTTTTGACAGTGTTTACACACACTTATTTCTTGCATGTGGTACATAATTACACAATTTGGACACATTAGACAATTTATGGTAGCTTTGGACAATCAAAGAATTGGTTACATGCATTGCCAAAGGGGGGAGTATAAAGTACCTGCGCCCAAAGTTTGCCTTCAATATAATCCCTTTGAAGGCTTAGGATCTATGATATTTATCTCATTAAAATAAGTATCATAATTCAATTACTATAAGCTTTTTGCTAAAATGCGGGTACTTTGTACCCCCCCCCTTGGCAATGCTAGGGTTAACCATATTGGCTAATGGAGAAATGTATTGAGCCAGAGATGGCCATATTTTTTGTCGTAAAATACTCATTGAGAACGTAATCTTATTTAAGATTAAAAAACGCAAATTTTTGTATGATTAGTGGTTTCCTACTAACCTTTTCTCTAGCAGAAAGCGAAACAAAACATAACTAACTGATCATGGAAAATTCAGCTGGAAAGAAAATTAGCATGCACGTTACATCAGATTCATATTGAAAATAAAATTAGTTTCTCACCCAAAATCTAAAATTTCAATGTTCATTTTTACTTTCCTTCCATTATAAAAAGGAAAAGTATTATAATGACTAAAATTTTCGAGTTTTCAAACGATACGTGCTAGACACTTGAAATTTGTCAGTTTTCTGCTGGACGACACACAAAACTTTGATTTGAAATCGAATTTTCGGTTCAGTTGTGCCATATATTGTTTCTTACTCTCTAGCTGATGATATGTTAAATAACATAGAGAGAAAACAACAAAAATAAGCATTACAAAAACACTCAAACATCCTTCTCAAAAAATGGAGGACCGTAAAAAATAAACCATCAAAAAAACACATCATTAATGCACACTGAGCTCTCATATTATACATTAGCTCAACAGAATGTCTGAGAAAATATTGACCTTGAAGATTTTTTTTTTAAAAAAAACTATACATAAATATATTTTATATAATGTCCAAATTTAACGATGTCTAACACTGTCTACATTGAGGTAGGTCGTGGCACGGCGTCTGCCGGGGGAGAAGTTCGTTGACTTTGGTTCAAGAAATGTTTGGGTTAAAAAAAAATAAAAACTTGTTTGACTCACGCAGAATTAGTAGGGCATTGAATTCATTCAAGGTCGTTCCGCTCTTTGGTGAGGATGTACCTAATATGAATGTTGTTTGGCGCGGTTGTGCTATTATGGGATTCAGGAAGAATTTGATGCTGAAAAAACCAGGACTACGTACACCTACTTATCTGAACAGAAAACAAAAAGTTGGTAAAAGAAATGATATTTTTATAATTTTTGATTACTGAACAAATGAACAGGATTCCATTTATTCATGAAAATACTGGACCGAGGAGTTTTTCTTTACATCTTACGTCATTTTGTTCTATCCAAAATAAAATAATAATAATAATAATTTGCTAAAAGCTTCGATACGAGTGTTATATTTTATGTTATTGTATTGAAATTTTCTCATTCCTCTGTACGGTCTGTGAAAAAATGAGATAATGAATAGCTTATTTTTTTTGGCTCAAATGTTTTAAATTTACATCACTTTTTATTATTACTCCTAAATTACTACCCTACATCAGACATTCTACTCGAAAATGACCGTTTTCAAAATCTTTTAATTTAAACTTCCAGAAAAAATGAGGTTTGCTTTTTTCATTCTAAGATACTTGTGAAAATTAGAATATCTTCTTCTGATGATTTAAATCGACGAGAAATATTTCTTTGAACACATTATGCAATAAGTGAGCTTTTACATCAAAGCTTAAAACGCGGGCCGTTATACAGATTGTAATTAAAATTTGGACCCCTCTAGTTCCGTAACTTATTATACATATTTTTTTTTTTTTTTAAAAAAAAAGAGAAAAATTAGTCCTTATAAAATTATACATATTTTTTTTTTTAAAAAAAAGAGAAAAATTAGTCCTTATAAAAATATAAATATTTTTTTTTTTAAAAGAAAGAGAAAAATTAGTCCTTATTTTATTTGAATTTTTATTTAAATTAAAAATATTTGTACTAGGTATTGGTATTCATTTAAATTTCTTGACAAATCCATACTTTTTATAAAAAAAGAAAAAAAGATTACTTCCTGGATTCGAACTTAGCTTAATGATTTGTTGGTCGTTCAGAGGTTACAGGAACTCCGCCTGGACTTGTGGGACATACTTTTGTTCTACAAACGGTTCATAAAGTTATAGAGGCTTTATTCTTAGTTTTTCTGGAAAGTAAGTTGGAAAAAATGAAGGTCTGTCCGGAATAGATAGAAAAAAGATAGAATTTTAAACTGCATCAATGGACTTTTGCAACCAGGGCCCTGTCCCCGTCGTATAACAGACAACAACTCTGCTGAAATGTTGAAATTTATATATCCAAGAGTAATGTGTCACCACATCAATGCTTTCCCAATTCTATTTGGGAGGTTCGGTGGTACTTTCCTTAATTCTACCATGTCACAACTTCTTCTTTTATTTCACCCTTTCCCAATTCTATTTGTGGGGTCGGTGGTACTTTCCTTAATTCTACTATGTCACAACTTCTTCTTTTATTTCACCCTTTCCCAATTCTATTTGTGGGGTCGGTGGTACTTTCCTTAATTCTACAATGTCACAAATTCTTCTTTTATTTCACCCTTTCCAAATTCTATTTGGTGTCGGCGTTACTTTCCTTAATTCTACCATAAGAACCTTTTGTTCGATGTTTACTCTCTTTAGCTGTTACTCTTTTCCGGCACGACTTCACAAAATATCAATTGAAACTGTGTAGAAACTAGGATTTTGCTGATGACCTGTCATCATTGGATTGAAGCTGTGTTTTTTAATGGCTGGATGCCCTTCCTATCACCAAACCTTCTGTACACAGTCTTAGTACGGTCATCTTTTTTTTAAAAAAAAATGTACGCCCCGGAACCCCTTTCTGGAGATAACTTTAAAAAAGAAGTTTGGGTGTTAGGAAGGTCATCCATTAAAAAAATCTGCTTCAAACCAATGATGAAAAAAGGTAGTTTCTACGCAATTTCAATTATTAGCTAATGAAACTGGTTTGCTCCTCTCGGTGATTACATTAAACTCATAATTTATGTCACCCTGAATATAAAGCAATGTTCACACAGGCCAAAGAAATAAAAAACAGATTTTTTTTTTTTTTTGAAATTCAATATTCCCCCATTTTGTGTGATAATATTTAGTACTCATAGAGAAGACACGAACCGAAGTTAAATCAAAAGGAGAGGCTATTGAACCCATTAAACAGGACTTCAAATCTTTTTTTAACATACAGAGACTAGATCAACTTTTATTTTTTTTAAAAAAAAGAATGATTTTTTCTTCTCTAAAATAATTTGCTAACCCATTTTATATATCGACAACAATAACAATTATATATTACCTACAAGCAGGGCAAAATAAATATTCCGCCTTTTTTTTCGTGAAATGAATAAAATAAGATTTCAAAATGCAAAAAATGATAGAAAACACTTGAATTTATGTTCTACAATTTTAATATATTATTCGATACGCGTATTTCAGATTTCACTCTATTATCAAGAATGAACATTAGCTTAATGCTTTATTTTATGGAGAATTCCAATGATTGATTATTGAGTTAGCACCCGCCAGCAGCGTACGGTCATAACTTTAAAACCGCTAATTCAAGATCAAACTCCTAGATGGGTTCTAGATTTCGCACGTGTTAAAAGTTATGCTAAATTCGGTAAACTTAATATTGGCTATTTTAATACAAAATATACATCAATTCATTCATTATACTATACATCAATTCATTCCTGAGACAAAGTAGTCTGTCTGAAGTGGAGGATTACTGCAAACCAGTTGTTGAACTGTTAACTTAATAATGATAAAAATCGAAGATAGAGATAGGCCATGTTAAAGGATCCCAAGTTGTAGTACTTTGAATGTTCCCGTGGCTAACTTTGTATTGATAGAAGATTAATTGATCAAGTTCTTGCAACTCGATGTCGGGATTATTAGAGGTGAATATTTAAAATACTTCAAAATCTTCTCTCTGCTATCTTAGGTTAGGTTTATTCCTTATTTCGCGCACTTATTTGAACTTTCTACGTAATTTGGTGTAAATACAGGGTGGACTATATGAACATAGAAGTATCTCTCTATAGCAGTAATTCTTCATTGCACTTTGTTTGACCAGATTGACTATATGGAGAACTTTTATTATTAGTGGGTGGTGCTTTGTCCCCATATTTATTGCATAGACAGATGTATTCTTAGACAAATCATTGACAATCAGAAGACCAGTTTTTTTTTTTTTTTTTTTTTTTTNTTTTTTTTTTTTTTTTTTTTTTTTTTTTTTTTTTTTTTTTTTTTTTTTTTTTTTACTCATTGAAAAAAATGTAAATAATCGAATTTCTGTGGAAATTTCTATAAAAAGTATGAAAATCCCGGTACAATATTTCAAGGCCAAATAAAATTCTAGGAAAATTGAAAATTTCTCTATTCTCTAAGGCTTCATTTTATATTGTTTTTTTTTTTTTAAAAAAAAAAAATGAAAAATTTGAAACATTGGATAGATCTAGTTTTTAAAAATATATGCATTGATTATTGATGCTAATATTTTTGGTCCCATCAAGGATAAAGCTGATTTCTTTTTTTTTTTTTAGGATTATGGTTAAAGGAATTGTCCAGCATCCATGATCACTGCACTAGTCTTGCACTCGGGAGACCCAGGTTCGAATACTGGAAGGGGCAAAAATTTGTCATTGTGGTTTGCATGTTTTCGGGGCCCACTCAGCCTCGTGAGGACAATGAGTAGCTATGGAGATGAATGCGCATAGCGATCCGGTGCCAGCATTGTAGGTAAATTAGAAAAATTGGGAAAATCCTACAGTGCTGCAGTGAACACCAAAGTTCTGACATAATAACACAGGAACAGCATTTTTTTTATATATATAATTATATATTTAAAGGAATTGTAGTGAAAATTAAAGGGACAAAAGACATAGGGCTATTGGGGGACAGGATTAGCAGGTTAATATTCAACATGTTCCTAACATCCCGGACTTTGGCCTGGAGGGATATGTCCACGATATCCTTGGTGAACACCCTCTCCAGCACTAGCGCCGCATCTGATAAGAGATATTTCCTTATCATTCAGTCTAGATACAATGTAATAAAAAGTTTTATCAAGTTTTGTTTCAGGTAGCGACATTTGTTAATGGCTTATTCCCTATGTTCAAGAATATGCAAATATTCTCTTATTTCGAAATAAAGAAAATATTCTCACCATAGTTGAATAATATTAAAGGATCATGTGATGAAGTCCTTGAGGAATTTTTCGAGGACATTGGTAAGAAAAACGAAACACCTTTGTCTGTTATCTTTTATACCTAATATACTTTGGTTGTTGTCTTAAATAATTTTAATGTCATTCTTTATAATGGAGGAAAATTCGAAATATACTTCTCGAGTGATTTATTAAAATTGCAGAACATATTATTTTTATTTATTTTACATATTATTTTTATTTATCATTTTTTCTAAAACAGGAATGTTTCAAAATAGAACCTCCTAGTTCCTACTCACAAGCGATGAAAAAAAAAAAAGAATTTAAATTCCTGGATTTGGCTGTTCGAATAAATTAAAAACCAAAAATATATTCATTTCGAACTAAAATCATTCATTTCTTTCTAGCAATCTCGGTTGTATACGAGCCCACAGCCTGCGAACCAAAGGGCAATGATTTTAGCAAAACAGCCACGTAGATGGCTGACAGCAATGACATGTTTCGAAAAACTCCAAATAACTTCATAGGAACAATGGTTAAGATTTATATAAGGCTGAAAAAGTCGGACTTTCGATTTCAATTATAACACAACTTCGGAAATCGAACACAAAAAAAAATTTATGCAGAGTTTCTTTCATGCGATTTTTGGAATCTTGACCCCGATGGTTTTTGCACGACTACTAACTCACGCTACTGTGAGCGGATCTAAGCAATTATACGCTACAACCTACAAATCTTCTTGGATTTGAAGAAAAGAATACAGCAAAATGCTCCCGGGAAGAGCCTGTCACCTAAATGTCCTAATTCCGCGTAATCTAGTATTAATATTTAAATGCAAGGTGACATCAAATCTTTGAAGTCCGTCGTAGTATTGTGCGCTTATATATACTCAATTGCTCACGCCTAGTCGCTTCTAAAGGATGATCGCCCTGAAACGTGAAATTTTGAAGGGGCAGATAATTTAATGATTAAGTTGGTTAAATTGGGATACTATGTCAAGTAAAACCATAATTTTTCAACCTTCATTAATTTAATGATTGTTTTACGGTCGAATATATTGAAAAAAAAAAAAAAAACTCCAATGTAACACATGGGTTTATTATTTTACTGAGGGCTATCCCCCGCAAAAAAAAANAAAAAAAAAAAAAAAAATAGGGCGTAAAAGTAGACCTTAAATTTGACATACTCATATACCATATTTCATGTTTCTGGCTCTTACCATTCCCTTTTTAGAGAGGATTAATGAAGAACGCTAAAAAGAGGTAAAAACCGCCAAAGATATATATGATTGCACCCAAAAGTTTCGATACTTACTGAGACCCAAAATATGAAATTCCTAGATACCAAATTTGAAACCGTTTAGCTCTTACCATTCTCTTTTAAGAAAGCAATACTGAAAACCGGTATATATTTTTTTTTTGTGACGATTCCAAAGGTTAATTATTGAAAATAATAAACCAAAATAATAATGAAATTGAATTTACTTTTACAGAGTATCTGTGCCTTAGAAAGAAGTCTACGGAGGCTAATATAGCGCATGCAGTATGCCACCCAAGCACTTAGATGTCCCCCGTAAATCATTTACGCACTCCTTGTCAGATCTGTTTACATTGCTGTTTTCTTCTATGAAACCAAGAACCAAACCATCAGTGGCGGTAATACAGATTGATTGATCAACTTTAGCAGCAAACAACATCTTCTTTAGAGCTGCAGTCTCATACATCTGGCTATCATCGGACATGATGATGCCACTATTGATTGATTGATCAACTTTAGCAGCAAACAACAACTTCTTTAGAGATGCACCCTCATACATCTGGCTACTATCGGACACGATGATGCCACTATTGATTGATTGATCAACTTTAGCAGCAAACAACAACTTCTTTAGAGCTTCATGATACAACTGGCCACCATCGGACACGATGATGCCACATTGATTGATTGATTAACTTTAGCAGCAAACAACAACTTCGTTAGAACTGCACCCTCATACATCTGGCTACTATCGGACACGATGATGCCACTATTGATTAATTGATCAACTTCAGCAGCAAAACTTCAACCTCTTTATATCTGCTCCATCATACAACAATTTTAAACGTTTATTGAAAATAATAAACCAAAAAACAATACTAAAGGAACATTCACATCACTAAGCAGTGACAGTGACGGCAAGTGATTCCCGCTGATCGTGAGCTCGCAGTGATGAACTGTCACAGTAATTTTACCGGACGTATCACTTGCCGTCTACGGCACTGTCACTGCTTACTGTGATTGCTCCTTAACAAAATCCCTGTCAAAATATTTATAGTTACACCACTAAATATGTTTTAAAGAAAATAAAAATCGTATTATTTTTCCATAATTCTTAAACAAACAGATATTAGTGAGATATTTTACAGTGGGCGTAAAAAGAAAAAAAATACTGTAAAAATGCTGACACGCCTGGTTTGGTGTTAGGTGCTCAGTGCTCACTGTGTTTAATACTTTATCTTAATCTTAAATTTTAAATCAATAAAATTGCTGACAGTGTATTCATTGATATTGAGTTGCAATTATTTCTTAGAATCAAGGTGCCCATGAGATACTGTTATCAGTGTTCTAAACTGACATCAATATTTTGTACAAATCTATTGCTACTGAATCATGAGATACTTATATGTATGAATCATGAGAAATATGTATAAATCATGAGATATAGGAATTAATTTTTAGGGTTCTTTATGTTGCGCAAGGCCGAATTTAAGGGGAATCCGCAGCTCCCGAAATTAATGAACGAAAACAAAATAAAAAAATATTGTTGCTGTATTTGATTTGTTTTTAATGTTACTTACTTCATAATTATATGTATAGTAGACACTACTTACCTTTGGTTTCGGCCAGCCCAGACCCCCCCCAACGAGCCAAAATCCTTGTTACGCCCTTGTTGTTGGGTGTTGTGAAATGTTAAAGAGCATTCACACTAAGCAGTGACAATAAAGGCAAATGATCCCCGCTGTCCGTGAGCTGACAGTGATGTGCTGTCACGTGCCGGTCTTCTATGAGCATGTTCCTTCAAATGCCTGGAAGACTTTCGAACTAAGATGGGGAAGTATTGTACGATGCCATCTCAAACATGGCAAGGAACAAAAGTAATCATACTGCCAGAGATGAAGGTCGACAGCAGTATAAAGTCCTAAGGGGGGATCAGATCAGTGCCTGTTTCACCACAATTATAAGATCTGATCAAACTTCCTACTACTGTGAGCTACGCCAACCTTGCCGGTGTTCCAGGCGTTTCAAATAATACGAGTAATCCATCCTGCCTCTACCGCAGATGCGGAACAGAGAGAGAAACCATACCCCATGTTCTGGGTGCTTGCTCGTATAACGAACGTCTGGTTACCGCAAGACATCACAAAATTAAAAGAAGATTAATAGAGTTACTAAAAGAAAAAAACGTAGATTGCTACGAGGAAGTATCCTGCATAGACACGAATGGATCCCAAAGGTATTGTGATATAATTGCATTCCCCAAAAAAGGAAAGAAGGCTTATATCTTAGATCCAACCATCAGATACGAAGCGAATGACTTAGATCAGGGAATGAAAGTGGACAAAGAGAAGAAAGCGATTTATAATTTGTGTATTCCCCATCTAAAAGAGAAGTATCATCAGAAATATAAGAATAGAGAATATGAAGTAATTGGATTGTGGTTCGGCTCAAGAGGCGCTCTCTCCCAAATTGTATTGGATACATTCGATACATTTGGGATTAACAAAGGAAATTTGAAAATAATGAGCGAATCAATAATTAGGGATAGCATTTGTATCCTCCACCACCATATATACGGTGTGTAATGATTTTTTTTATTTTTTTTTAAAAAAAAAGATGAAAAAAAAAAAAATTACCCAAAAATTGTACCTAGGTATAGATCGGTATGCTGTGTTTCCAGCAACCTACAACAAGTAGGCAGCTTCATTTTGTTTTGCTGTTAAAAATAAAATTGTTTCTCTCCAGCAGACAAAGGTCCTCGTAATGTCCTCTTAAAATCTCTCACCGTATTTTTAGTTTTGCCGAGCGGATTACTTGCCACTGACGTGATCGTCACTGCTTAGTGTCAATGCTGTTTCAGTTCGACTCCTCGTGATGAATAGAGCCTTTGGAAATAGTAATATAGTCAGATTAGACACTGGGAAGGGATAATGTGGATTATGTTGTTTGTTGCTTCATTATTGAATCATTGGAATTTGGTAGAAAAAACTATGACAAGAAGTTGATAGGTGCTTGAAAAATATTTTAGATTCTCGAAAACTCAAAGTCAATATATATTTAACACCTTGTAATAACTCTAATTTGGAATAAAACACTCCGCAATTTATCAAATATGTTGAATGGAAAAATGTGAGAAAAATCCGTACACTGAAATTTTTTATTAGAGAACCCTATATGTGACAGACTACGACGAAAAGTATTGGGACATACCTAATAATTAGGCTCCAAATGGTAATATTTACAAAACTTACCGAATTTAATCAAATTCGGCAAACGCCAAGTGAATTAACGGATTTCATTATACGAATTTCGGATTATACGAAGACAGCTTTAAATAAAAATCTAATTTATAGGGTGGTATTTTTATTATTTATTTACTAGCTGTTTCACCCGCGCTTCGCCACGGCCTATAGTTTGGCGTCTTAGAGGCATGGCCCTTCCCGTGCTAATAGTATTCTATGATTTTCCTTTCAAAATTCGGAAGCTAATAGTATTAAATGATTCCCCTTACGAAAATCGGAAAAATGGCCATAACTCGAAAAAGGTTGGACCGTTTTTTTGCAAACCATGTTCCAAATTAAGGTTTAAAAGGCCACCTAAAACTTTCTCGCTTTGAGTTGATATGTTGTCCGGACAAAATTTAGGATATCGGACCATGACCGGCTAAATTCGGTCAGAAATCGAAAAATCGGCTGTAACTCGAAAACTTTTCGACATTTTTATATTCTAATATTTTTTCTGGTATTTAGGACTAAGGTTTTGGGGGGTGGGGGTCCATTCTCACCAATTTTTCGATATCTCTTACCGTTTTGGCTAAACAATTAGTGATACATACCCACACAGCCACATAGCCACAGCCACACACACACACAAACACATTTATCGTTACATTGAGTTTTATTATTATAGAAGATTCTCGAAAACTCAAAGTCAATATATACTTAAATCCGTACGCTGAATTTTTTTATTAGAAAACCGTATATGTGACAGACTACGACGAAAAGTTTTGGGACATACCTAATAATTAGGCTCCAAATGGTAATATTTACAAAACTTACCGAATTTCTTCAAATCCGGTAAACGCCAAGTGGTGACGGAGAATTAACGGATTTCATTATACGAATTTGGGATTATACGAAGACAGCTTTAAATAAAAATCTAATTTATAGGGTTGTATTTTTTTATTATTTATGTATGTCTTCTTCTTTAACTTCACCCTTTCCTAATTCTATTTAGGGTTGGCGTTGTTTCCCTTAATTCTACTATGCCACAACCTTTTGATCGGTACCACTCTCTTTAGCTGTAACACTTTCCTGGCTTGGTAAGCATAGCTTGCTCCTCACAGTATCAATTGAAACTGGCTAGAAACACGATTTTGTTGATGATACCTCATCATTGGTTTTCATCAGAGTTTTTGAAATTATACTTTTTTTTTTTTAATTTGGCTTAACGTCTCTTTAACATCTATTGGTCATTCAAGACGGGGGTTTTACTCTCCATTCGCTGAGAACTTGCAAACCAGCTACCCACATTGACCTCACCCAGCCTGGGTTGGGCCGGAAAAAAGAGCCAACGATACTTTGTGTTTCCAAGCCATTCAAGTACTGACCACGCCCGACGTTGCTTAACTTCAGTGATCTGACGGGAACTGGTGTATTCAACGTGGTTTGACCGTTGGCTAAATTATACTTCTTTAATCGCGTTATGAAAAAGTAAAGAGAGTGAAATTTTAAGATGCGCGCGCATGTGTAACAAAAATTAAAACAGAAGTTAGTTATGAAAACATGATGAAGATGACGTTAGTTATGAAAAAATGATGAAAGTTCAATTTATACATTGTATTTTCTCATTCTATATCCATAGAACATCGTGGCTCAGTGGCAAGGTCTCTGTTAAATAGTTGGTAGGTTCTGAATTCACTCCCGAGACGACTAAATTTAGGAGACGATTTTTTTTCTGGTTATTGAAAAAAGAATAAACCGAAAATATAATTATTTTCCTCTTTGCACATTTTGATAATTATAAGTCACCTTGTAGACACAATACAAAGCCATTGTTTTTGTGTGTGGTATTGACCATCTGGTGTGTGTTCGCTGCGAGATGAACTTTAGAGGGATTGGTGTACGGTGTACCTATATGTATCCAGCCTAGCTAAAGTTTTGAATATTTAAGAAGAGATGTAATTATGTAATGTGCATAAATATACTGGGTCTACAAAGCTTAGCTTATATATGTTAGTCGATATATTACTAGAGATACTCCATTGTCAATGGGAGCCAAACACAATCAGACAAAGTAGAAATATTTCAGAATTGGAGGACGCATCTATGGATTGAGAAATTTTTGATTTCAATGGTAAACAGAATCCAAAGCTAAAGATTTAGTCATTGGTCCGTGTGTGGCTATCTGTCGGTCTGTACACCAACAAGATACCTTAAGAACGGTTAATGCTAAAGACTTTCTATTGAAATCAAATCTCCTGTTTACGTTTTTTTTTTTTTTTTGCTTTTTACTGGTTTCCTGTCTAAAATGAGCGCGGCAAGGGCGGGCTAAACGGACACACGCACAGCTGAGACACGAGATTTGGGCTCTAAGGAACTTCAAAATAGCGTTTAGTATTGAAAACTCAACATCGAAAATTTCAATCTACATATTACAAAAACTTTCTTTCTCTTAGAAGAAAATACGTAGTGTGTTTTTTTTGCTTAATAATGTCTTTATCATATATTGCTACGTCGTGAGGTGTTTTAGGCGTTTTAACTGATAGCTAAACCTAAGTCCTTCGCGCCGATTCCTCTAAAAAATTATCAAATAGTTTAACCAATTTAAGGTATCTGAGCAAGGTGGTCACACCTTGCTCATCATCAGCCAGAGAAATATCATATGAAAATGAGCGCCTGATACGGCTATTAAGTGGACAGGACAGAATGTGGCACACAGTTAGAGGCTCGCCACAACGACAAACGGGCGGAGGAGATCTGTGAGTAAGTCTAGTGTGGCCAATCCTCATCCTGGCCAAAACAACCTCCTCAGCACGAGTATCCTTATTGCTGCTGGACCATGCGCATATGATTGGCCTGATGCTCTGTTGTTGGAACTATCAAGATTCCATGACGCCTGACACAGGCGTAGGAGAATTTTTTCAAGAAAGGCCGGAAGTCAAGAGGAGAACACAGATTAAATTTGACCCTAAAGGTGTCTTGCAGCTCTGTCGACCATTTCATTACCCGTGTTGCCACAGTGAGAAGGGCATCAGAGGAGAACTATATCTTTTGAATTATTGATGAGATCAGACCCAGCTAAGTATATTTTCGAAGATATTTCATTTTTAAACATAAAAAATCAAATTTTGAAGGCTGCCAATTTTTTCCAAAGGTCTATTTATTATTGAAACCAATAACCAAATAGAAAGCCAAGAGCACAATTATGGCAGTAGGATGAGCATGAATAGAATTAATCTATAAACTAAATAAACAATTAACAATCTAAACCCACATCGTAGCAAAACCATTTCTTGTTGTTGTGAGTCATGCTCGACGTTGCTCAACAACATATTCACATGTTTTGCAAAGGGCGGCCAATGTATCATTATTAAATTGTAATGAACTTTGCCTTAACAATCTTCTTCACTTCATTGTTTTAAACTTTAAATGACAAAAATTATGTAACTTTTTTTTTAAAAAAAAACACACTTTAATCTAAGGAATGCAAGCGATAAAGTCTTTGTATCGTGCAAATTTAATAAATTGCTGACCATGCCAATTTTTTGTCCGACAGTGTGAGAAAAATTCTCTATAGGAGACCACTCACGGTTTAAAGAGACGTTAAGCTAAATAAATAAAAAAAAAAATCACTCTTATTTTTACTTTTTTTTTAAGACTGAAATTCTAGTTTTGATTATTTTTTTAATTTATGGACGTCTCCGTGGCAGAGTGCGAATTGCGCATCACATTCGGCTTGTACCAAAAAGGTACCGGCTTCGAATCCTCGTAGGGTCGAAAATTAAAAAAAAAGTTTTATCGAATTTTCTACTTGGATTGGTTGTGTTCGGGGGTAACGCAAAATCTTTAGGATAATTCGATGGTAAAAGCGACAAGTAGTAGCATTATAACGTGATTGTTAAGTATAGTTTGGGGTATATTAATAATCACTAGAATATATTATAATGCCAACAAAATTGTGATATAACAATGCAGAGATTTCATATTATTAAAAAAAATGAAAGTATTAAAAAAAAGTCCAATAGGACCATTTATTTGATAAATGTTGTTAAAATTTAACATCTTTTGGTCATTCGAGTCGGAGCATTTTTCTACTTTGCTTTCAACTCTACCTGTTAATAAGAATTGAATTTTTTTTTAAAAATCTACAAAAAGTCTTTTCTTTATTTTACATAAGGTGCATTTTATAAGATCTATAACAAAATTACACCTCTTCAGTTAGTCAGATTTCACAAAAATATTTTTTTTAAAAAAAAAATTAGAGCTTTAATTAATTATTATTTCAATTTCTGGTATACAGGGTGAGTCACACAAGAGCAGAACAGCCGAACATCCCGGACTCCACCAGAGACACCCATCACCAGCAGGGCCCAGGATATCCGACCGCCCCGCCCAAATGGCTCACCCTGCACCATATATCATTATGTATCTAATAAGAAATCAATATCTATTCGTTTTTTTTTTTTTTTTTTTTCTTTNGTTTTTTTTTTTTTTTTTTTTTTTTTTTTTTTTTTTTTTTTTTTTTTTTTTTACCGTCTTAAAATAGTTTTCAAATTGATTAAAGAAGTCTACATTATTTGAAGCCAACTGGTTCGCTGCAGAAAAACAGTAGTGGAAAGGATCTATAGGTGAAAGGCGATACTAAAAGCAGTGAGGAGCAGTCTGTTCTCTATTTGGATAGGATTTTATGTTGAGGTGAATTTGGGAAAGAAAGGATGGAAAATCAATTTTATTGTGAAGTACATTGAACACTAATTTCGAAGCAAACATTACTCTGCGCGCGTATAATTTATCGACACATAATTTATTACAAATATTATCATAGGAATGGGATTGTCTCTGTACATTTTCAATTTTTTGAGCGTTTGTTTTGTTCAATCTGTGTAAAAAAAGAACAATAATAATCTAAGATAATAAATCTTAGAACAATAATCACGAAAAAAACCGATATTTCTGTTGTTCCAAAAAAATTAAACACTTCTTGCTTCTCACCCTATTAGTAAGATTACCATGTGAATCTCCTTTGTCAGCCCTTCATGTTGGAACACTCATATTTATTAGATGTTCTAGACTATAGAGTTGCGAAAGAGTTCCGTATCATCTTTTTTGTATCGCAAGATAGTTTGGTGTGTGTTAGATGTTCTAGTCGATAGAGTTGCGACAGAGTTCCGTATCATCTTTTTATGTATCGCAAGATAGTTTGGTGATTGTTAGATGTTCTAGTCGATAGAGTTGCGACAGAGTTCCGATCATCTTTTTTGTATCGCAGGATAGTTTGTTGATTGTTAGATGTTCTAGTCAATAGAGTTGCGACAGAGTACCGTATCATCTTTGTTGTATCACAGGATAGTTTGGTGATTGCCAGATGTTCTAGTGTGTTGACTTTTATTGTGCAAAGGTCACATTCCAATCTAATGAAAAGTCAAAACTGTTTCCTTTTTAAAAAGAGAAACGAGAGAATAGCCTTTCATCATGAGGACGAACAAAGAAACGAGAGGATAGTCTTTCATCATGAGGACGAACATTGAAACAAGGGAAGAGCCTTTCATCATGAGGAAGAACATTAAAACGAGAGGATAGCCTTTCATCATGAGGACGAACATTGAAACGAGAGGATAGTCTTTCATCATGAGGACGAACATTGAAAGAGAGGATAGCCTTTCATCATGAGGACGAACATTGAAACAAGAGGATATCTTTCATCATGAGGACAAACATTGAAACGAGAGGATAGTGATGACGAACATTGAAACGAGAGGATAGCCTTTCATCATGAGGACGAACATTGAAACGAGAGGATATCTTTTATCATGAGGACAAACATTGAACGAGAGGATAGCCTTTCATCATGATGACGAACATTGAAACGAGTGGATAGCCTTTCATCATGAGGACGAGCATTGAAACGAGAGGATAGTCTTTCATCATGATGACGAACATTGAAACGAGAGTTGAAATCGGCAGTCTGGTACGGTGAAAACATGAGCAGGGGCGAAGTTGGACCCTCCAACAAATATCTAACAATGAATTTCAAAGTAATAAAATTACGTTAAGCAAAAAGATATTCTATACCTACATAGCTGTACATCAGATGTTAAGGTACCTACCTGACCAGGTACATGCAGAATTGTAGATATTCTATACCTACATAGCAGTACATCAGATGTTAAGGTACCTACCTGACCAGGTACATGCAGAATTGTAGATATTCTATTCCTACATAGCAGTATATCAGATGTTAAGGTACCTACCTGACCAGGTACATGCAGAATTGTAGATATTCTATACCTACATAGCAGTACATCAGATGTTAAGGTACCTACCAGACCAGGTACATGCAGAATTGTAGATATTCTATACATACATAGCAGTACATCAGATGTTAAGGTACCTACCTGACCAGGTACATCCAGAATTGTAGATATTCTATACCTACATAGGAATAGTAATGTTATTTATTTTATATTTACCTCTAAAGTTTAAAGTTGAAATGTCATTTCGGATTACAAACCTTCTTCTTTGCAATTTATTTACTAAAAATATATCTACAACACAAAAAATATATCTATCTAGCTATTTATTTTATATTTGTGAAAGTTCAAACTAATTCTATTTTATTTGGTGTGTGTGTGTGTGTGTGTAGAAAACTACTGCTAACATTGCACTATGGGAGTATTTTTTAATTTAAAAAAATCACTTCTCAAAATTTGATATTTTACGTTTCAATATACCTAATATGTAACATCTGAATAAAAGAATCAGATTGTGCGCGTAACGGAGCATTCACACTACACAGTGAAACTGTCGATGACAGTGCACTCGCACGCCGTAGTGTGATCTTCACAGAGATTTGACTTGAAAATATCAATTAAGAAGCATTCACACTACACAGTGAAAGTGTCAGTACTCTCCCACGCAGGATCGTGATCTTCACAGTGATTTGACTTGAAAATATCAATTAAGAAGAATTCACACTACACAGTGAAAGTGTCAGTACTCTCCCACGCAGGAACGTGATCTTCACAGAGATTTGACTTGAAAATATCAATTAAGAAGAATTCACACTACACAGTGAAAGTGTCAGTACACTCCCACGCAGGATCGTGTTCTTCACAGTGATTTGACATGAAAATATCAATTAAGAACCATTCACACTACACAGTGAAAGTGTCAGTACTCTCCCACGCAGGATCGTGATCTTCACAGTGATTTGACTTGAAAATATCAATTAAGAACCATTCACACTACACAGTGAAAGTGTCAGTACTCTCCCACGCAGGAACGTGATCTTCACAGAGATTTGACTTGAAAATATCAATTAAGAAGCATTCACACTACACAGTGAAAGTGTCAGTACTCCCTCAAGCCGAATCGTGTTCTTCACAGTGATTTTACATGAAAATATCAATTGAGAAGCAGTCACACTACACAGTGAAAGTGTCAGTATTCCCCCAAGCCGAATCGTGATCTTCACAGTGACTTGACATGAAAATATCTTCATTGTCTGAGCACAAAGAAAACACTCACGGCTTTCACTGTGTAGTGTGAATGGTCAACGCGGACAATCTTAAATTCTATACCATCGAGGAATTCAAAACATAAAAAATATATCTATCTACCTAAATAGATATATTTTAAGAGGAACTCAAAACGTGTTTTGGCATTGAAAACTCGTCATCGAAAATGTCAGTCCATTACAATACTTTTCTTTTTATAGGATAAGGAAATGGAAAAAAAATCGTGGTTACAATTGTGGAATACGTCAGAACCAATGTTCCCATAGATTGTATTTCCCTCTCTCCTATTAATCCCAATTTTTCTTGTTAACCCCGGATTATAGGATTAATTCCAAAACCAAGAAGCTAATATTTTTTTTTTCTTTTTTTTGATAGTCCAAAATTTTCATTGGGAAAAAGTTGATTGTACGATTAATCGAAATTTTCAATGTTTCTCAACATAATCGATTATCGATTTCATTGAGTTTAACTACTCGGAAGATCAATATTTTTGTAATTCTTCATCGAAAATAATTTCAGAAGTATTTCTCCTCCGAATTAGGGAAAATATGAATGACAAATATGCCGCCTAAATGCCGATCTGGTCAACAAAGTACATACTTTAAAAGACATTCATATACTTGGTGGTGTTTTCATGAACAGACAGAGTATCTCCAAACCTACTGTGCGTTGAAAACACCACAAAATGTCTTTATTTTTCGGTACCCATTAACCAGCCCCATTAATTGGGAAGCAAAAAAAGAAATAAGTGTAACATTCGTGGAATCTGGAATACATCAGACCCCGTTTCTCATATATTATATTTCCTTCCCGCTTATAAATTCCTAAACACTCGTGGAATCTGGAATACATCAGACCCCGTTTGTCATATATTATATTTCCTTCCCGCTTATAAATTCCTAAACACTCGTGGAATCTGGAATACATCAGACCCCGTTTGTCATATATTTCCTTCTCGCTTATAAATTCCTAATTTTCCTGTTAATCCAAGGTTCTAGAATTAATTCCAAAACTAGGTCCTAATTATTCTGTGTTTAATTTCATTTCATCAAGTTTCTGCCTCCGAAGTTCAAAGGTTTCATTGGCACCATTCCATTAGGTTGTCTTCTTATTTGTTCAATTCCTATGTGAACATCTTGGTTTGATATGTATCTATCCGATTACTATGATAATCCTTGAAATAATGGAAGCAATTAAACTAGATATACAAAACCAGAAGCAGAAGCAGGAGAGGAGATTTCAGTTCTTGAATAACAAAATCATTATTATTGAAATTGAAAAGGTCATAAACGATGAAATGTTTGTCAATTGAGCATACAATTTATTGTAGAGGAGGAAAAAAATCAAAGTTTTGTTCTTTGTGGGTCATAGAATCAAAGAGCTATCTCAAGCAGATGTCGCAGTCATTGCAGTGATAGATTGGGGATAATTCGACTGAGGATTGGAGATAGATTGTTATTAATGAAGAGCAAGAGCTATTACAAGCAGATGTCGCAGTCATTGCGGTGACCAGATAGATTGGGGATAATTCGACTGAGGATTGGAGATAGATTGTTATTAATGAAGAGCAAGAGCTATTACAAGCAGATGTCGCAGTTATTGTGGTGACCAGATCGATTAGAGATGATTCGACTGAGGATTGGAGATAGATTGTTATTAATGAAGAGCAAGAGCTATTACAAGCAGATGTCGCAGTTATTGTGGTGACCAGATCGATTAGAGATGATTCGACTGAGGATTGGAGATAGATTGTTATTAATGAAGAGCAAGAGCTATTACAAGCAGATATCGCAGTCATTGCGGTGACCAGATAGATTGGAGATGATTCGAATGAGAATTGGGGATAAATTGTTATTAATGAAGAGCAAGAGCTATTACAAGCAGATATCGCAGTCATTGCGGTGACCAGATAGATTGGAGATGATTCGAATGAGGATTGGGGATAAATTGTTATTAATGAAGAGCAAGAGCTATTACAAGCAGATATCGCAGTCATTGCGGTGACCAGATAGATTGGAGATGATTCGAATGAGGATTGGGGATAAATTGTTATTAATGAAGAGCCAGAGCTATTACAAGCAGATGTCGCTGTCATTGTAGTGACCAGATAGATTGGAGATGATTCGATTGTGGATTGGAGATAGATTGTTATTAAGAACACTATTTTTTTTTTACTTTACCATTTTGGCGGCTTTTCGCTATATAAATTTCCTTGTGTTTTATCACAAAACGTCTAATTTTGACTCTGGAAATATCTCCCATCGGCAATGTAGTCTGTTGCGAAGAATATACTCGTTGTAGTCACCGCTTTCCATTTTCACCTGGTGAGACGCAGCGCTAAATAAAATGAATTCCCTGGGAGTTACTTCCGAGAGCTCTGTACTACTCTGTAGTTGTATTTAAGAATAAATGTCATTTTTGATAATCTAAAACCAACATTATATCGCCTACCGTTTTTTTTATTTTATTTATCTGATTCAATATTGAAAACTTCAGGTTTATAATAAATGGTTTTTTTGGTTCAGTTTGGGTACCAGCCCACATCTGGTTCTAATATCTACAATGCTAGGAAGCTCAATGTGATATTCAATTTATCAATATGTATATTTCTAGAGGCTGTTTAATAAATGTAAACCTGTTGCGAGTCTATGTTGTAGGAAATGTAAGTAAATCAGACAGGGACACTAATACAAAACAGATGCATTCGTCGGGTAATGTATGAAAATATCTGGTGTGAATATCACACGACTTTTCTTATCTATGAAAAGTATTTTAATATCTTTTAAATAAATTAAAACAAAACACTTACCAAAAACACTATTTATACTTATTTATAAATATCTATACCTATTGTCTACTTCCATCTTTAGACTCGATTAGACTAATGATGAATCGATAAATATTGTTTTTGGTGTTTTAATTTATTTAAAAGTTATTATATTTTAACACTTATAATTAACATGTTGTTCAAAGATTTAAAAGTATTTTAACAGAATACAATTTCTGATGCTGAATTTTCAATGACTAAATACGTTTTGGGGTCCCCCGGAACCTAAATCTCGAGTATAAGCCTTTGGTCTGTATGCATACTATATCCCGTGAGTTGTAGGTTCTGTCGTAGAAACTTAACATTTTATATTCCAAAACCTGATTCGTACACTTTATTATCCAAAACCTAACAAGAAAATGGGCTAAAAGCCGCCTTCCAAAGATTCGATTTCAATAAAAAGTGGTGTTACACATTTTATGTTATAAATAGATATGAAGCGATGTTCAATATACCAGTTCCCGTTCGACCACTGAAGTCCACGTGGGTTCGCATCACCCTCGTGATGTTGACTATTTTTCTGCCTACAACCAGGCTGGCTGAGGTCAATATGGGTAGCTGGTTTGCAAGTTTCCTGCGAAAATGGGGGGTATATTCATAGTCTCGATTGACCAAAAGTATCCCCCGTGAGTGGTCCACTATAGGCATTTCTCACCCTGGTTTTGCTGTGTGGACGAAAGAAATAAATGATTTTTTTTTCAAAGAATTTGTTCAAAATATTCTTTGATCTATATTTGAAGCGATTTCAGCAAGTTTATTTTCCAATAGTACCCAGTTCGATCCCCTATTTTGGCACTTTCTTTTCTTCTTATATTATTTTATGAAAAGTTAGAAATGTACCTAAATAATTAAAATAATTAATTATTTAGGTCGTTATTATGTTTACATCAATATGTAATTAAATAAATATCCACAAACTAATTTCGACGAAAATTTACGACGCGACTGGTCGCCATGTGAGAAAAATTCTCACCGCGGTCCGCGTCTTCGGCTTTCCGAATGCCTCAGGTAACTGAAATGCTATGTATGTCGGCAATTTTTTGTGAGCACGAAGTAAAACATATTTTGAACAGCTACTGAGAGACCCGATAAGTTGGAGCCAATAAATACCAAGTTATTGCGTTTTTGGCGACAGGTTGAGAAAAATTCCCTACAGCGGACCACTCATGGGTTAAGCCAAAAAAAAACAAAAAAAAAAAAAAAAAAANAAAAAAAAAAAAAAAAAAAAAAAAAAAAAAAAAAAAAAAAAAAAAAATAGAGATATGAATAGAGCAGCTCTCGAGTTTCTCGAGTGAGCAGTTTGTTGGGTGTGTTGAAGTAAGTAAAAAATCTGGTCACCTCTTCATAGATCTAATTCCCTATAAAGTTTGTTTTGGTGGTCAAAGGAAGTACCAAACCGATGTAATGTTGTGGGGCGTTGATGTTTGTTCACGAAGATTGTAACATACATTACATCACATCTTCTAGTTTAAGTTCCGATTTGAAATATTATTAATAATTCTATGTCCGATAGTGGGAGGATGTTGAATGGCCTGGTCAGTGTTCAGCGAGCATGAAGATGAAGATAGCAACCAAATATTATAGGAACTCATTAGCATAAGAAATCAATAATAGTAACTGCAACAGATAAATTGAAAGACTAGCCCCCCCCCCCCCCTGAGATCAACATACAATATGTATTTCACAAGATTCACCAAATTGTATTCTTAAACTGGAGACCTTTCTGTTTGGAGTAAAAGCATGTTTTCATACACACCTGACCTTAAAGTCAGGTGTTACCATAAAAATAGGGTTTTTAGGGATCTTAACTATTAAATAAATTAAATTTAAACAAAACACTTACTAAAAACACTATTTATATTAATTTACGAAGAAACTAGTTTCGAATCATTCGATTCATCATCAGTCTAGTCGAGTCTAAAGTTGGAAAACTCAACTTCCATCTTTAGACTCGACTAGACTGATGATGAATCGAATGATTCGAAACTAGTTTCTTCGTAAATTAATATAAATAGTGTTTTTGGTAAGTGTTTTGTTTAAATTTAATTTATTTAATAGTTAATATTTTTTAACACTTATAATTAACATATTATTCAAAGATTTTTAGGGATCATCTCAATATTAAAAAAAAAAAAAATATATAGGGGAGTCTCTCTCTAAAATTTCGTTATGTAATCTTTTATAATAAAGTATAGACCAATCGAGGGGAGCAAACCAGTATATTAGGGGTAACACTCCTAAGCTCGAGTACATATAGAAGGTTTGGTATTAAGAAGGACATCCAGTCTATGAAAAACACTTCCTCACACTAAAAATGGAAAGCCATCTGCAAAATACTGCTTCTACGCAGTTTCTATGGATATCAGATTCAAGCGAGGGTTCTCATGTCAGAAAAAGGTACAGAGTATGCACAGAAAGAAAGGTAGTGTCATGTAGAATTGAAGAAAGTAACACAGACCCCAAACATGATTGGGAAAGTTAAAGAAGCAGGAGACCTTAAATTGTCCACAAAAGGTTTGGCAATTTTAGGACCCAAAAAATCCTTATAATCTTCGAATAGTAAACGCTTCTGCGTATATTTTTAGGTTTTATTAAAAAAACAGGTTCCTCATGTCTTCTGCTTAAGCATAGACGAAAAAACGGGTTCCCCATGTCTTCTGCTGAGGCGTAAACGGAAGAAGAGCTACAAATTCCGACAAGAAGAGCTACGAATTCCGAACTGGTCCTAATCAATGAAAGTGAAATCGTTTATAGGTATTTCCTCATTCAGGTCTCATCTAACCAAACTCACTGGCCACCCTCTATTATACAAACTGAACTTTGGTGCGAAATACTTTCCAAAATTATCTTTGAGATATTTAAAATGCATTCTGATAATAATCGAAGAGTTGCAATTGCATTTATGATAAGAAGAGAAATTGCATAATTTTTTTTTATATTGCAGTTGAAATATTTGTGGCAGTGCGATAATCCAAGTTGAAAAATTTTGATCTGAAGACTGGAAGAGATTTCGTTACACTCCAGTTCATCTGCAAGTTTTTTTTTTTTTTTTTAATTTTCTCCATTCGCTACAAAATTAAAAACCAGCTACTCACATTTACATCATCCAGTCTATTTTTGTATTAAAATAGCCAATATTACGAGGGCGGTGGTAAAAAATATCTTGGACAAATCTTGGTCGTTCTTTGGAAGCTCACCCTACTACAAACATTTACACTCTAAGTCTTTTCATTCTTAATTCCTTTTCTCTCGTATTGGCCAGTCTTTTCATTCTTAATTCCTTTTCTCTCGTATTGGCCTGTCTTTTCATTTTTAATTCCTTTTCTTTCGTATTGGCCTGTCTTTTCATTCTTAATTGATTTTCTCTAGTATTGGCTTGTCTTTTCATTCTTAATTCCTTTTATCTCGTATTGGCCTGTCTTTTCATTCTTAATTAATTTTCTCCAATATTGGCCTGTCTTTTCATTCTTAATTAATTTTCTCTACTATTGGCCTGTCTTTTCATTCTTAATTAATTTTCTCTAGTATTGGCTAGTCTTTTCATTCTTAATTCCTTTTCTCTCGTATTGGCCTGCCTTTTCATTCTTAATTGATTTTCTTTAGTATTGGCTTGTCTTTTCATTCTTAATTCCTTTTCTCTCGTATTGGCCTGTCTTTTCATTCTTAATTGATTTTCTCCATTTTTGGCCTGTCTTTTCATTCTTAATTAATTTTCTCTTGTATTGACTTGCCTTTTCATTTTCAATTCCTTTTCTCTCGTATTGACCTGTCTTTTCATTCTTTATTAATTTTCTCTAGTATTGGCCTGTCTTTTCATTCTTAATTAATTTTCTCCATTTTTGGCCTGTCTTTTCATTCTTAATTAATTTTCTCTACTATTGGCTTGTCTTTCCATTCTTAATTAATTTTCTCTAGTATTGGCCTGTCTTTTCATTCTTAATAAATTTTCTCTACTATTGGCCTGTCTTTTCATTCTTAATTAATTTTCTCCAGTATTGGCCTGTCTTTTCATTCCTCATTAATTTTCTCTAGTATTGGCCTATCTTTTCATTTCCAATTCCTTTTCTCCAGTATTGGCCAGTCTTTTCATTCACATTTTGGTTGTTTGCCTACATTGTTGTTCTCGCAGGCGATGAACACCAACTCTGAATATTACCAACTGCGCTATCTCCTATCTTCAATATAAGAATTCCAACACAACCCGCATCTCTCCAATGACACATCACGATTGCTTTAGGCGGGCAGAGAACATTCAAATTTGGTACCTCGGATTTATACTGAAATGTCATGTGATAAGTGTATGGTCAGAGGAGATAATGCCAGGCAAGGTGTGTGCAATCAGAATCCTGATAAATGTTCTGGGAGACGGGGATAGGGATAACAGACGTCCGGCATTAGCAGGACATCTACTGCTTTTTGTATGTTTGGTTTGCGTCCCGCCTGCTTTTGAAAATAATGGAAAATGCCCAGTTTTTGTATACAAAAATACAGTAAACACAATCCAACTCTCTGGAGCATAATTTCAGTGATATGTATTGTGAACAGTTTTACACATTCTTAATGAAATCAGAAGACCCTGAGGTAAAAACCCTCCTGACAAAAGTCCAGAGTTCTGAAAATAATGGCTATAACCAGTAGTGGTAACATTATGAATACAATATTACAAAGCACTGTTTTGTATGTCTGCCAAATTCATCAATAAATATTTTTTTTACCATGAAATAGACTGTTTTTTTGTTTTGTTTTTTTTCAATTGTTCTGCTTTTAAAAATTTTCATCTGGTAACCCTAATCAGGGAAGCCTACGTTTTTTTATACTACAACATTGTTAATTCCAGATGCACCTAACTAGTTTTAGGTGCGTATGTTTCTTCCCATTGGTCTCCAGCTAGATTTTGAGGATTTCTTAACTAAAGGATAAAATGTTGCACGTGGCCAAAATATTACACGGATTGCACAATATCTGGGCGCTGCGGTAAATTCGAACAAATTGAGCACAATATCTTGAGGAACTGTAACTTTTTATTCTAAAAGGGAAACATTTCTAGTGGTTTTCAAATTTGGGACACCTTTAGGAGACCCCGTGCGTCGTCTTTGAAATCTTAAATGAAATTACCTGCATAGGTACCTTTTTCACTTTCTAATACGAGTACTTATCCTATAAAAAGGAAAGTATTGTAATGGGCTGAAATTTTCGGTGTCAAACTTTTAATGTCTGTCTGTCTATCTGTAAACATTTTATCTCGAGAACTACAGACTTGAATATGTACGTCCAGTTTATGCCCTGAACGAACCACGAAGTTTTTGGTAGAAATCAAAGTTAGTTTTTGCGGTTTTTGACGCTTTTCATCGGTTTTCACGAGTCTGGCATAAAGAGAAAACGGTAATAGTTAGAGACTTAATTTTTTTTTAATATTTCAATTTTATGTATTGTCTCGATTTTTTTTATAGATAAGGATTTCTTCAATGTTTGGAATGAAAAAGAAAATATAAGTAGTTAGATATTTTGAGAATTGGTTGAGCTCTGTACCCACTCAATACAGTTATTTCTTTTTAAACAATTTTTTTAGTCAAACTCTCCATTCTCCATCTTTGAAACAATATATTTCAAACGCTATTTAACAATATAAAAAAGGTCTGGATTGCGGAAATTGCACACTCGAAAAAGTGACACCCTTGTTATTTCTTGGAAAAATTTTGGCATTGGTTTGAGTATACATGTCGAAATGTGTTCTAACTTCATTTCTTGTATTTGATAAAAAGGTTTTCATTCTTTTATCATTTTTATGAAACCTAAGAAACATATGTCTAAATGGTTCGTCTATAGCAAGGACCCTACGGGTATAATTCCAAATTCGTTTCCTTTATATTTATACAGGGTGTTTTTTAAAAAACGTTCCACCCCTAAAAACTCGAGAACCGTTTGAAATTCGGAAAAACGCAAAAACACGTATTTCTTTATTTTTAAGGGGCCTCAATTTTTTAACACTATCAGGGTCCGCCCCAGGGGGGTCAACTTTGAAATCTTAAATAGAACTACCCATATTGTGATACATTTTTGAAAATCCCATTAAATTCTTAGTTTATTACAATAATATTCAGATTTCTACGTTAAACGGGACCGGAGTTATGGGCTCTCAAATTTGACTATTTTTAATATTTTTCTGTATCTCAATTTTGTAGGTATTGGATAGGACGTTAAAAAAATTGGAGGACACATTGAGCATCTTATTTAAGGTAAATGAAGGATAAATTACTGTCATGCTCTTATTTAACGTCCTATTTATACAAATATAAAATTAAGATACAGAAAAATATTAAAATTAGTCAAGTTTGAGAGCCCATAACTCCGACCCTATTTAACGTAGAAATCAGAAATTTGTTGTAATGAACTAAGAATTTAATGGGATTTTTAAAAATGTATCACAATATGGGTGGTTCTATTTTAGATTCTGAAGTAGACCTCCCTGGGGCGGTCCCTGATTTTGTCAAACAAATTGAGTCCCCCTAAAAAAAGGTTCCACACAAAAATAAAGAAATACGTATTTTTGCGTTTTTCCGAATTTCAAACGGTTCTCGAGTTTTTAGGTGTGGAACGTTTTTTTAAAAAACAGCCTGTAGATTACTAGCTGTTTTTGCCCGTACTTCGTAACGGTTTCAACATTTGGCGCAGGAGAGGCATGAACCGTTCCCGTGCTAATATTATTCTATGATTTCTCTCACAATTGGAAAACAGCCGTAAGTGGAAAACGGTTCGACATTTTTCAATTCGAATAATTTTCTCTGGGCTTCCGGCCTATGGTTTTGGAGGGGTCCATTCCCATCAATTGTTCGATATCTCTTACCGTTTTGGCTAAACAATTAGTGATACATACACACACTCGTACATCGTTACATTAAGTTTTATTATTATAGACATTAAAATTTTAATTTTCACAAATACAATTGCCTATTTGAAGACAACTAATTCATCAGCAAATAATCCCGCCCTTTGAATTAACTTCTCTCTCTCTTTTCTTTTTATTCCTATTTTTCTCTCACTCCTTCTATCCCCTTCTTTCTAGGTCTTTTTCTTATTTGACTTAATTCAATAAAGAGTATTAAAAAAAAAAAAAAAAAAAAAAAAAAAAAAAAAAAAAAAAAAAAAAAAAAA
>CM022884.1:8874096-8889588 GCA_012654025.1 Pachypsylla venusta | reverse complement strand
CGAGATATTTGTGAAAATGTGAAGAAAAACGTTTTTTCGCATAACTTTGCAAAGAAAGTTTGCACGCTACTGCAAATTCAGATTTAACATCTCTTAATGGTTCTCTATCGAATTTCATTTGATTTGAAATTCGTGTATGGTAACGCAAACTAAGGGCATTTTCGATGACCATTCTACTGGACTAAAAATAATAAACCCAAACATAAATAGAATAAAAATTTGGCTATTAAAAAAATATTTCAAAAATAATTTCTGTATCAACTACTAAAAATTTTTATAGAGTTACGGAGCGCTTTCGTCTATTACGACATTCTCAACATTTTTAGTAGTTGATACACAAATTATTTTTGAAATATTATTTCATTATGACTACTAACTTCCTTCTTCAAATAAATATATTAAAAAAATGGCATCAATTCCATGTTGAATACATAAGTTCTCGTTAAGCTGCGTCCAAAGTGCCGGGGCTGACACGTCCACATTGTGTTTCATATTTAGACGCATCATCAGCACGCGACTCGGCTTTTTCTCTCAGTCTTCTTATGAACGTCGAAGAGGATAATGCTGCTCTCGCAGTTGCTGCTATCGAAGAAGCAGCAAACCAACGGTTCCGACCAAGACCAAAGCGGTTTTGGATACGCCCTAGCATCCGTGGAGGGAGGAAAAAGTATCGTACCAGCAAGTTTATGAAAGATTTGTTACTCAATGAAGTCGACGGGCTGAATTTTGAATATCGGTGTGATGTTGGGTTTCAAAATTTTTTCAGAATGAAGAGTTCAGATTTTGAAGTTTTACTCCGTATAATTTGACCAGAGATCAGCAGACAAATAACGTCATTCAGGGAAACCATCCCCTCAAACGAACATTTTGCAGTGACCCTACGATTTTTTGCGACAGGAGATTCGTACCATTTACTCGTGGACAAATTTAACGCTCTAGTTAACTCTTGAAATCAAAATGACAAAGCCAGGATTCCTAGCCGGGCATTGCCGATGCATCTACATTATGCCGGGTCGACAGCTTTGATCTGGATCGGCGCATGGAACGTGTTGAGATCGGGCCGACTTTCGGCAAATCCGGGCGGCACGTATAAACATGTTCGGCTTTGCCGGGCGGCCTATGCCAGAGCATGCCAGGCAACATAGTGTAGACGCAGTTTTAGATCCCTGAAGTTAAGGCACGTCCAACGAGCTTTTACTTGGTGCGTGAACAGGTAAGAAAGCGCCCTCGTTTTGCTGTATATTCCCGATCCAACCCAAGCTGGTTGAGGTAATTGTGGGTTGTTTCTTTGTAAGTGCCCTACGAATGTGGAGATAAAACCAGAATTACAATTAGAAACAGGGGCTGATCCAGGGTAACATTTTGGGGGGGGGGGAACTAAAGAAATAAAATGCATTTATTGGTAATAATGTGTCATTAAAGGATATGTTTTTTTATGTTTCACCTATAGCAAGAATATTGTGGGGGACTCTCCCTCAGTTTCCCCCGTGGATCCCTGTTTAGAAACCAGAAACATGATGTTCACATTTGAGATCAAATACGATTTCCGTACGGTCTCTTTTATACTTAATCCGTTTTGTCATAGGCATTATACTACCTTTAATATTTCCCCTTATGTTACTGAAATTATTCAAAACTTACCTCTACCCCTTAAACACCCACTTTTTTTTTTAAAAAAAAGGGTTAAAAATATAAAGATATTTCTTTTTTAAAAAAATAGAGGGGATAATTTTTTTTTTTGTTTTAAAAAAAAAATGCTTTAAAATATTGATGTTCGGGGGAGGGGGGAGTTTTTGAAGGGGCTAAAAAGCCTGTTTTTTCTGGCTAAAAAATGATTCTCTTCAGCCTTTTTCCTATAGAAGAGCTTCATATTTCATTGAACTTTATATTAATAGGAAGGGGTAGTTTCCTATGGTTCATATGCCAGTAAGGTGATTGAGATGTCGGCTTGTCTACCTTTGTCATTTTGAAAGTGACATAATCGGAATATAAAATCCTAACTATAGACAAATCAAAGGGGCTCTTTGGTATCAACAAATAAGTCAGCAAACTCATCATCAACAACAGAAAGTTTAATTCAATGCATGGAATGCATGCATAGAATTAATTAACCTAATTTTGAAATCTATACAAAGTACATACCATTACGTTTTAAAGGAACATCCACACTACACAGTGACAGTGCTCTCACAGTGATTTTAATAACACCCGTCAGTGTTTTCTCCGTGCTCAACCAGTAATTTTTCATGACAAATCACTGTGAAGATTACGCTACAGCGCTGCGTCGGGGAACACTGTCACTGACCTCGAACCGTATTTTGGTATTGATAACATTAATATCCAAATACACTCCCAGCCAACGATGATACCATGTTGAATACACCAGTTTTGGTCGGATCACTGAAGTTAAGCAACGTCGGGCATGGTCAGTACTTGGATGGGTGACTGCTTGGGAACACCACGTATCGTTAGCTCTTTTTTCCGGACCAACCCAGGCTGGGTGAGGTCAATGTGGGTAGCTAGTTTGGAAGTTTCCAGCGAATGGAGGGTAAAACCCCCGTCTTGAATGACCAATAGTTGTTAAAGAGACGTTAAGTCAAATTTAAAAAAAAAACACTGCGACAATCCCTTTGGTCAGACAAATTAATTTATAATTATCTGCCGTGCCCACCGGGAACGAATTTCTAGTTGCGTCTCTGACATCATCATCAAGGATAGCATCAAAATGATCACTAAACTTGTGATTTTGTTAATGCATTCCTCAGCGAACATTGAAAATTTATTTTACAGTCTTTGCAAACTATTACTTAGAATATCGAAAGTATATGGAATGGAGGGGGATGGGGGAATTTGTGAGAAATAGGCAGTTCTCTTTTAGGAGACGAAATGAAATTGAAAATAGAAGGGCTGGAGGGGGAAATAGAAAATTAGAACAAGAGAGATGGAGGGACGTACCGAATGAATAGGGTGGAAGCAAATAGTCATGGGTTACAAACTCCGTGGCCGAATTGTCAAGTCTATTGACTCTTGGTCCGGATATTGTGGATTAGAATCCCGCCAGGAGTTAATTTTTTCGAATTTTCTTGTTTCCGGAATGATATGCCTGTAAAAACAAATGCTCGAAGTAATACAAAAGCGCGGTTTCGCGACAATTTTTTTTTTTTTTTAAAAAATCTCCAGCCACTCCAGGGTTATTTCAAAACGAAGATCGGACAAAATAGAATTGGGAAAATACTAGCCACCCAAAACGGCCATGACTCGAAGGGTACCTGGCCAAACATAAAATAGGATTAAAAATCTTTTTACATGGGCAGTTTTTGGGTGTTATTATTATGCGGTAAATATATCAAATTCATATGGAAAGAACTATTGAGTTGGGTGGGTTTGAATCCAAGCCCCACTGTTTACCATTACATCAGAAAACCATATTCACGGAATCTATGTTTTTTAAAGACTGCAAAATACAGGGTGGACACAATACTTGCTCCCGTTAATCTCATTAAATTTGTCCTTGGAAAAGTACTAGCTTTAAGAATCGTACGAAAGCAAGCACTGAAAAATCAACTTCTTGTAGTATGAAGTAATTGCATTGTTTCTATGTCAAATCTACTTTTTTGCTCTAAAATAATACATCTGTTGATTTAAGGAAATTTTAATATTGAGAATGCACAATATTTTTGTGAGACATTTTCACTTCCCCATATATTGTCGGGAATATTTTTTCCGACTATGTAAGAAGACTGATGATTTACAAACGTTCTATTTTTCAATTGGGGACACATCACACAACCTTTCGTCATATCCTTTTTATAGTTTTTTCCAATGACAATTGCAAAGATTCATTATTGTAAATAATAAACCAAAAATCGTCAGTACAGGATTTTTGGTTTATTATTCTTTCTCTTTAAATTCATCTTTTCCCAATTCTATTTGAGTTTGGAATTGCTTTCCTTAACTCTACCAAGCCTCATCCTTCTTGTTTTTTGTCTTCTCTCTTTAGCTGTGTCCTTTCCTGGCACGGTAACCCTAGTTTTCTCCCACAGTTTTCATGCGTAGAAACTGCATTTTGGTTAAAGCCTTTCATTTTTGATTTGAAGCAGAGATTTTTAAAGACAGGATGAACTTCCTAACATCAAACCTTCGTTATATACATGATCCCCTCGGATCATGTATATAACCCTACAACAAATAGTAATGAGGTGTCAGACCATAACTCCTTGAAACATGATCCCATCCTATTTCTATGCACTGAGGACGGAGACTGCCTGGTGTTTCTGGAGCAAGGACGTCAAAACATAGCTCCTTGAAACATGATTCCACCCTATTTGTATGCACTGAGGACAGAGACTGCCTGGTGTTTCTGGAGCAAGGACGTCAGAACATAGTTCCTTGAAACATGATCCCACCCTATTTGTATGCACTGAGGACAGAGACTGCCTAGTGTTTCTGGAGCAAGGACGTAGGGGAGGAGAAACTGCATTTTTGAATTAAATTCTAAAAATTTCCTTCTAAAGCGGATTTTTGAAACGTCGGCTTTATAATTGAATTTTAATGGGAAAAAAAATTTCAAATTTCAAATCTGTATAGTAAAGCAATATCCTTCAATTTTTGCAGCTGAAGGAAATTAATGTCTTCAGAGATCAGAAAATAATTTTGTAAAGCAGATTATGTAAAGATATGAGACTATCTAGTTAAAATAACGGGACGTTTCGCTCTTAGAAAACCCATAGTGTATTCTATGTGGGCAGGAAAAGAAAACGGCCTCTCATGTAGTCCTTAATTGCAGTGCCCTGCTCAATTGGAGTATTTTTGGAGCCTCCTTAATAGACACTCAATGACGTCTCCGTTGCAAAGTGGCTTCCACAGGGAGATTGATTGATAATTAAATTTATATATAAAAACTTAGTTATGTGAAGTATATTATTTTTATTAAAGAAAGAGTTTGCAGAATTACCTATATTTAGTTAGTACCTATTAATTTGGTAATATTTTTTTAATTAATATAATTTTATATTTTATACACATAAAGGTGTCATTTGTGTGTCATTGCGTAAATGATTTTTTATTAAAAGAAGTAATAAAATCGCATGTTTTCAAGAAGCATCGATTTTTTCGCTCAGTCGTTGAATTGATATCCAAAATGATAAATCGATTGTCTTCGTACGAGATGTTCATAAAAAATACAATTAATCGAAAGTAATAAATTCGAATATTTTCAAGAAACATTGATTTTTTCGCTCAATCGTCTAATTGATATTCAAAATGATAAATCGATTGTCTTCGTACGAGATGTTCATAAAAAATACGATTAATCGAAAGTAATAAATTCGAATATTTTCAAGAAATATTGATTTTTTTTGCTCAGTCGTCTAATTGATATCCAAAATGATAAATCGATTGTCTTCGTACGAGATGTTCATAAAAAATACGATTAATCGAAAGTAATAAATTCGAATATTTTCAAGAAATATTGATTTTTTTTACTCAGTCGTCTAATTGATATCCAAAATGATAAATCGATTGTCTTCGTACGAGATGTTCATAAAAAATACGATTAATCGAAAGTAATAAATTCGAATATTTTCAAGAAATATTGATTTTTTCGCTCAATCGTCTAATTGATATTCAAAATGATAAATCGATTGTCTTCGTACGAGATGTTCATAAATAATACCATTAATCGAAAGTAATAAATTCGAATATTTTCAAGAGACATCGATTCTTTTGCTCAGTCGTCTAATTGATATCCAAAATGATAAATCGATTGTCTTCGTACGACATGATTGCTATACAGAGATCGAGTATTAGAAATTTGAAATTTCTACTTCTCTCATTGAAAAGTCATCATAATTATTTCACTTCTCATTAATTTGAATTCCGTAGGGTTTCATATCCTGTTAAGGTTTACATGTAGGTTCGGGAATTTTATTTTTCAATAATTGCAAGACTAGTGGGTCACACATAGCTATTTAGCCATACCTACATTTATATTATATTGATGTATGCAACTGAATTGAACGCTCTTGATTAGAAATTTCCTGTGCACCATTGGCACAAACATTTTAGAGGAAAACTTGGACTAAAAACTGAAGTACGCCGAACACATTGAACAACTTGTTGTGGTAGCGGTGTTCCTCCTAAAATCAACTGTTTTCTCAATTTTTACATCCAGTGTTAGAACAATGGTAGACAATGTTTGATATGAGGTAACCGAAAAAGGTTTGATGGCCCTTGGCTGGAACTATGTTGGCATGCATACCAGGTTATCTTGGTGCATAGAACAGACCATCGTTGTCGGAAAAAACTCCTCTTTCATATTTCTTGCTAAACCTGTCATGGAAAAATTCAGATGTCATTTAGTTTGAAACACGTTTCACGCCCATCTTCAGAGTCTCCTGAGCTACGAAATTTGGTAGAGGAGTGGTATTAATGATTGTGCCTGTGTACTCACCGCTTTTGGTGAGGAGCGTAACTACGGGGTGGGGGCAAATGGGGTGGCTATCCCGGGCACGAGGTTTGTGGGGCGTCAAAATGAGCGTAGCGTCTGTGTTGAAGGGGCGCCAGAATGGGTGGTTACCCCGGTTGTTGACTAGCCTAGTTACGTCCCTGCTTTTGGTATTCAGTATGGGCGAGTTCCATACAAATCACAATCACACGGATGACCTGGCAAGCATACCATCATACTTTTCAGTAAAATCATATCAAAATTTTCACCAATTTTTCAAGCAAAAACAAAAAGAGTAATAGCAGCAAAAAGGAAAACATCATAATCCTCCGCTTCTACACACTGGAACGACCTTAGAATGAAATGTACCTGCCGTAGCCGCTTTATCCACTTTTTGTCGGTTTTCATTTTCAAGAATCCCGCCTGTAAAGAGAATGCATGAGCCAGAGAATTAAAATATGGTTTGTGTGTTAAGTATACGTATTGTGTGTTAAGTATATGGATTTGACATGTAAATTTCAACTTATGTTTGGCATACCCCCCCAGTGTGTCAGAAAATAGAAATGATAGTGATTTTCGTTGTAATTTTTAACCAGGATTCCATGAAACTATTATCACGATAATTTGAGAATAAATGTATTCAGAAAACCACTTTTTTGAAATTCTAATTTCCTCAATTATCAGAAAATATGTTGCCTAAAATAACAGTGACGTAATAGAAAGTACGGGGCTTCGGTCATAAAAATGAATGGAAAAATCACTATCATTTCTATTTTCAGACATACTGGGAGGATATGCTAGCCATAAGTAGAAATTTACATTTAAAATCCTATGGGACAAATAGAAAGTACAAACCCTTTATATAGAGCACAAATCAGAAAATTCGTGGAACATATATTATAGTTCATAAGCAGACACTCATAATATATGCATGGACCTATGAATGAAACTCGAGATTTGGGCTCTGGGGACCTCAAAACGTGTTTTGGCATTGAAAACTCGACATCGACAAACTTTTTTTTTATATATAGATAAGGAGAGTGATGTTCACACCAAATTTTATAACTCAAAATAAGAATGTCAACATGCGAGTACTAGAAAATAATAACTCTACAAGTAATCATTGTATTTAACACTGGACTGGATTACCAGCGGCAGAGACGCAGAGATATTGGTGTACGCAATATTATCCCGTCGTGCAACAGTCAACCAATTTTCCCGATGCCACCAAAATTGCAACTATTTATTGACCGATCATTGACGGGTTAACAAAACAAAAAAATATCCTGGAGTACATTATTTTCGTTGTTAATGTTGATAAGAGGAAATTCGACTCTCTTATCAGCTGACACACTTTATGAAATATTTTCCCCTCCCCCTCTTGTCATCGCTTGCACTGATAATGCACTCTTACCAAATTGCATTATTTTTGTAAGTAGGTCTCCTCTTATCAGAGAACTGCAATTTGGGTTTATTATTATTTTTCGCGACTAGTATGACCTTGTTTTGATCAGAATAAAAAATCTATCAGGGGCGGTTGATAATGGACGCGGCACGGTCCCTTATTGGGGACATGGGATTTTGTACGATTGTACCTTGAAATATTGCGAAAGCGTTTCTGGGGCAAAATATTTTTCTACTTGGTATTGTTTTGGTTTATTATTTTCAATAATGAACCTTTGGGATCTTCACGAAAAAGAAAAGAAAATAATCCTCCTCAAAATTTGATATTTTACATTTCAAGGTACGCAGAATGTAGAATCCAAAAATCGATTAAAAAGTCTGTTTGTCCGTCGCGCCGGACGCCGTGATGGCCACTTTTGACCGATTAGTATGAAGTTTGGTATATATGTCCCATCTGGAATCGAATTGTGCCCAGAAACTTTTCAGTGTAATCGAGCCGTTGGCGGTTTTTCCGCGTTTTAGTGTTTTTTTCTTTATTTTTTGTACGATTGAGGTATGTCCTCAGTATGTGTACTTGGGAACGATCTATCAATGGATGTTAGACATTGGACAAGGCATGGCATTTGACAAAAATACCTATCAGGCTTTGAACATTTATATAGTACTAGTGAGTTAATTCTAATATCAATGTTGTTGGACAAAAATGGGATCCCTAAGTACGGTTGTAGCTGAGACGTAATGGATCATATTTACCTAAATCCGTTGGTGAGATCAAACAAAATCTGTTGTGGGAAAAGGTAAAACAATGGTAGGAGATCTATTATGTACTTTAACAGGCAATATTTGTGCATGGGGGACTTAAAAATAATACTCTTAAAGGCAACCAAGTTCATTCCAGTCGCAAAAGGCAACTAAAGGAAGGGTCGGAAACAATATCTTTTCCATTACTCATACAGAAAGCAAGGAGAAACTAATGCATTATCCGTAAAGATTCTCCAATATTAACAACTTATGGCGAGTTGTTGCAATCCGGCCTATTAGGTATTTAGTCAAGTGACAGGGTAACAATGTATGTTTGGGTCTATTTTGTATGTCACTTGTTAGGTTCAGGTTTTGAAGGATTTCAAAGAAAAATACTTTAAATATTTTTAATTTTCGTGTTCAGACTTTTTCAAAAATTATATATGAAAATCTAAAAAAAACTTGTTAGGTTCAGTATGATAAAAAAAAAAAAAATGATACTAAATCCTAATTTTTGATGGTGAAGATTTCAAATTATGACATCCAATAGATAAATGTGGATTTTTTTTTGTTTTGAAATGAATTTTTTTCTACTAAAACTTTCTGTGTAATTTTTCGAAAATTCAAAAATTACTTTTTTCCATGTTAATGTCGTACGACAAAAACGATCTGATTACGATAAAATTTTAGAAATTAGATAAAATTGAAGTCTTAGACAAAAATGAAAAAAAAAAAAAGAAACACAAAGTATACAAAATATTTGATTTTTATTTCAAAATATTTTTCTTTGAATAACATGTTAGAAAATATTAACTTTTAAAATAAATTAAAACAAAACACTTAACAAAAACACTATTTAGTTGGAATTTAACTCTACAGTCAACTTCCATCTTTCGACTCGGCTAGACTGATGATAATTATAAATAATAATAGTGTTTTTTTTTTTTTTTTTTTAATTTATTTTAAAATTTAATATTTTTCCTTATTATCTAAAATACCTATGAATCCAAATCTTTATTTTCGGGCCTGACTGTTATCTGCATTACGAACCGATACAGTTTTAATTATAACGTCTCCCAAACAATCTGTGTTCCCATTTCAATTTGAGTGCACTTAGCTTGTTGACAGCTAGAAGTCTACAGAAACATCTTCCGAGCGAGTGGCAAGATATAAATGGCGCTTCAGGAAGGGGCCCGTCCTGTCAATGGTTCCAAACCGGAAATTGATATCATCAACAAACTTAGTAAGACAATGGGTGAAATAAAGACATAGATCCTATTGGATTGATCCTACAGCAAACCAAGGATATTTGTCGAGCTCTGAAAATAAAGTTGTGAGATTAAATGCGACATCCTCACGCACCTAGTCCACCTGTTCAATATTATTATAACAGCTCTTCAATATTATTATATATATAAAATGTGAATGTATATTTCTTTGTGTTATTATAACATAATTTTATGGGCATCATAGCATTACAAGGTATTTTCTAATAGTCACTTCAATACACCAAGCTATACTTTAACAATTACCTCATATTGCAATCAATTTTGGCTATTACCATAGCTGCTCAATTGTCCTCAGGAGGCTGAGTTACCTACCCCAAACACAACAAGATTTTTCAAAATTTCGACCCGACTAAGATACGAACCGGGTACCTCCCTGGCCAGGTGTAATAAACACACTGCCGCGGAGACGTCAAAAGTGTAAGACGTCAAAAAGACCTGCCACGTCTCTGACTTAAATTTTATTGCAGTGATAAAGGCCTCGGTCATACTGGAGTCGACTACGTAAGAACTTTAGTTGTGCGTCGTCGGACGAAGTTACAGTATCGATCTTAACTTCGAGAATTGTACGGGAGTGGTCATATGAACTGGCAGCGACTTGGTCGTGTGTATACGTCCGTATGGTGCAACTTAGAACTCGATTCCAAAATGTTGGTATTTCCTCCGACTCTTAGTTCCCTGGTCTAGTCATCATTGCTAGTTTCAATTGATTTTTCTCAAAGTTTTTCAGATTTTCAGGTTAACAAGAACACCGGATATGGTAGCATGGATAGATTGAAATAAATTTATTTGATCAATGAAAACGGCCACAATTTATTGAAAATTGAAAACCACATCAGTTGGAAACGAACACTAGGAATTCTGAACGAAGTCTGACGAAATATCTGACTAGGCGGACCATTCAGTTCGTACGTCTCTGGTCGGAGTCGTACTTATTATGACCGAGACCTAACATGGTTTGGGGCCCATGCCAAATTTTTAATGTAATCTGTAAAAGAAAAGTTTTTTTTCCGAATAAAAACTACACAAACCCTTCTTCGTGACACCTAATTATTTGTTTGGCTACCAATATATCAAGCTTATTAGTTTCTGGATCACATGCCAAATGCCAAATTTTTAAAGTCCAAGATTAGATGTATGATGTAATCTGTAAAAGAAATGTTTCTTCAAAAATATAGTGCACAATTTTTTTTTTTTTGGTGCCCCTAATATTTTGTTCGGCTAAATCAAACTTATTACTTTCTGAGGTCCATTTAACCTCCAAGAATGAATTAGCCAGCGTCTATGGCACGTTGAATACACCAGTTCCCGTTCGATCTCTGAAGTTAAGCAACGTCCAGCGAGGTTGTTCTATATGGGTGTCCACGTGGGTTCGCGCCCTTGTGATGCTGGCTATTTTTCCGGCCCAACACTGGCTGGGTGAGGTCAATGTGGGTAGCTTGTTTGCAAGTTTCCAGCGAATGGAAGGTAAAATCCCCGTCTTGAATGACCCCGTCTTGAATGACATCTATTATGTTAAAGAGACGTTAAGCCAAATTGAAAAAAATAAAAATGGATTAAAAATATGATCTGTAAAAGAAAAGGTTTCTACAAAAATATAGTACACAAACGATTTTTTGGTACACTTAAAATTGTTTGATCTAAAAAAAAGGTTTTTCCAAAGAAAAATTACCCAAACTTCTTTGTGGGTCACCCGATAAATTGTTTCAACACCCATACGTCAAACTTATTACGTTCTTTTTTTTTAAAATATAAAAATATTATAAACAATGTTTTCGCCTGTCCATTCAAAGATATATTCAAAATCAATACTGACTGCCCCTTCCTCGCGTACTAACCCCCCCCCCCCCNGCCTCCTATTTGTAAAAAAAAAAAATATGACCAGTTAGAAAAAAAAAACTAAAAGGTGGCTTAGACAAAAAAAGATGGCACGAGGGAGGGGGAGGCACAAGATTCGGACCAAGAGATGCAAAGGGGGGCCCTGAATTTTTATATAAAAAAAATTGGAATGAGATATTGGTCTGGAAATGGACGGGATTGGGAACTGGGGGGGAGGCGATATTCTGAAAAAAAATTATAAAAGGAAGACAGGTAGTTCGGGGTAAGAGTGGAAATAATTACGGGGTGTAAATAGTCTGAATGGTACAAGGGGATTTTACCATGTAGAATGGCAGTGGGATACAATAAAGAAAGTTTTTTTTTTTTTTAAAAAAAAANTTATTTTACCCCGGTTTCGGACTCTTAACACTGGAATGGCTAGCCATACCTTTGCAGAAAATGTGCCAAAATAAAGAATAAAGGGCCACCTAAAACTTTCTCGCTTTGAGTTGATATGTTGTCGCGACGAATTTTAAGATATCAGACCGTGACTGTCCGATTTTGGTGAAGAAATTATAAATTTGGCCGTAACTCGAAAACGGCTTGACATATTTTAGTTCTGATAATTATCCTGGGGTTATAGATCATGATTTTGGGGGGGTCCATTCCCATCAATTTTTCGCTATCTGCTACCGTTTGGGCTGTGGTATTGTAACAGACAACCCCTCATACATAGGTACATGGTACATAGGAACACACAAATTTCTGATTTATATATTAGGTAATATGATATAGAAGATAATATTATCCAAATATTTTGATTGTGACAGGTAATCTTTGTTTAGGTTCCGAGTACTGTTCCTTCCTGACAACGCTCTACAACACCGTCATTGCAAAGGCTACTGGACGTGAGTGAGGCTTCACTGAGATATTCAGCTCCTCCATGACAACGCTCTACAACACCGTCATTGCAAAGGCTGCTGGAAGTGAAGGATGTTTCACTGAGATATTCAGCTCGTCCATGACAACGCTCTGCAACACCGTTATTGCAAAGGCTGTTGTACGTGAGGGATGTTTCACTGAGATATTCAGCTCGTCCATGACAACGCTTTGCAACACCGCCATTGCAAAGGCTGCTTGGCGTGAGGGATGTTTCACTGAGATATTCAGCTCGTCCATGACAACGGAGACACCGTCATTGCAAAGTCTGCTGGACGTGAGTGATGTTTCACTGAGTTATTCAGTTCTCCATGATAATGCTCTTCAACACCGTCATTGCAAATGCTACTGGACGTGAGTAAGGCTTCACTGAGATATTCAGCTCCTCTATGACAACGCTCTACAACATCGTCATTGCAAAGGCTGCTGGACGTGAGTGAGGTTTCACTCAGATATTCAGCTCCTCCATGACAACGCTCTGCAACACCGTTATTGCAAAGGCTGCTGGAAGTGAGTAATGTTTCACTGAGATATTCAGCTCCTCCATGACAACGCTCTGCAACACCGTCATTGCAAAGGCTGATGGACATAAGTGATGTTTCACTGAGATGTCTCTAACTTTCCACAATCCAGACCTGACCCCCTTCGACAAGTAGTACATATCGATTTTCTAATCTGAAATATGTCCTGTGAGGAGAAAAAATATAGGAGTAATGAAGAGACCAAGTCGACTGTTTGAGAGTCTTTTGACGGTAAGGGTACTAACTACTTAGACATAAGACCTCTTATGTCGTTAGGGATATTATGTTGATTAATCTCCGTAGAACTGTTATGTTTTTAGGGAGATTATAGTGAATAATCTCCCTGTATTGAGATCTAGGGATTATGTTGAATAATCTCCCTAGACCTGAAAACTTTTACATCTTTTGCGTTTTTATCATTCTTCTCCATTTAGGTACGGCCACGAACATTTGGAACGGTCCTCTTAATCTGTATAAGAAACACCTTGTATATATTTTTGGAGCAAAGGAATTAGGAAATGCAAGCAGAGTAACACGAACTGATCTAGAGAGTAGTAGGATGAAAAAGAAAGAAAAAAATGTTTTTTAGGGCGCAGAGGTAAGGAAGGGGGTTTTTAGGGCGCAGAGGTAAGGAAGGGTTTTTTAAGGGCGCAGAGGTAAGGGGTTAAATTGAATTTTTTTCTTTTTTTTCGGCAGGCGCGCGATGATGAGGAGTAGAAAAAAGGTGAAATAAAAAAAAGGGAAGAAGTGAGATATTAAAAAAAGGACAAGAGAAAATATATTTAGAGAGGCCTTTTATGTATTTTTTTTGGTACAAAAAAAGGGGAATGAGTTGGTAAGAGAAAAAAGGCACAGAGGTTTCGAAATAATGTAAACGTAAAAAAGAACAAAAAAAAAATTAAAAAGGTCCAGAACACTTTCTATCCACAAAGCTTTCTCTAATGAAATGATAAAATGAATGGTGTTAGGAATATAATTAATGGTGTCAGATCTATAATGAATGGTGTTAGGAATATAATAGACGGTGTTAGAATTATAATGAATGGTGTAACGAATATAATAAATGATGTTATGAATATAATAAATGGTGTTAGGAATATAATAAATAGTGTTAGGAATATAATGAATGATGTTAGGAAAATAATGAATGATGTTAGGAATATAATGTTTGGTGTTAGAAATATAATGAATGGTGTTAGGAATATAATAATTGGTGTTAGGAATATAATGAATGTTGCTCGGATTATAATGACTGATATTAAGAATATAATGAATGGTGTTAAGAACATATATAATGAATTGTGTTAAGAAATTATTTAATGGTGTTAAGGGTAAAGCAATATATGGATGGTGTTAGGAATATATTGAATGCTGTTATGAATCAAATGAATGGGATTATGAATATATTTAATGTTGTTGAGAATCTATTGACACTTTCGACACGTCATGCCGAATAATATTCAAAGATAAAAGAATTCTGGCCTTCTATAGACAACTAGTGTTGGACATGTTCGTATTGCCTAATATATAAGCACAAATCACAATGACCGATCACTCAGCAAGGTTTCAACACTAGAAATGTACACTCGTTGGTTCCATTGTCACTTTCACTTTTTGGGCAATCCTTTTTGAACAGGCTGGGTATCCGAATTTATAAAACTATCAACATTATTAAATATTTATAAATAATATTATTCCCTAAGGCATTTGTTGATTTGAACTTTTGTTTTTGAAGTGTGAAACTATTATCTGATTTTTAAAAAAATCTGCCTTTTTTTGCTTAACGTCATTTTAACATTCATTGGTCATTCGGGAGGGCGGGTTTTATCCACCTCTCTAGGGGCACAGCAGTGCAAGTTCCAAGTCAAGCCTGGCACTGATATGTTTAAAGGACATCCTTTAAACGCGTAGAATATTTGTCAACTAAAATGAAGATATTTGAGCATTTTCTCTACCTCATTATGGATTTACTTTTAGTACCTAGTATCCCAATTTAATTAAGTGTGAATTAATTTAATCTCATTACAATGAAATTAACCTAATTTCTCCAGACCGAGTACTTCTATCCCTTATCATCCTCTAGTGGTAAGATAAGGTCTTTACGTGTTCAATATTTTCAGAGTACCTATTTCTGATTAATCACCAAAAAAAAAAAAATATACTTTTTACATTGAAATAATTAATTTAACAAAGTAATTCCCCGACATTTTTGAGTAAGTAACAAAGGAAAAAAATTTAGGCGAAAGGAATAAAAAAAAGATGGAATGAGAAGGAATGGTCTGCAGCTAAAAAAAAAAAAAAAAAAAAAAAAAAAAAAAAAAAAAAAAAAAAAAAAAAA
>CM022884.1:8847897-8870943 GCA_012654025.1 Pachypsylla venusta | reverse complement strand
ACTATCTTATAAGTTCGAATTTTTGGTTGGATTCAAGTTGATTGTTAAATATTTTTCTGCCACTTTCTACTGTTTTGGTAATCTCCAGGGTTTCATAGAGTGACAATTTAAATGGATTTACCGGTTTTGAGTGGAGAACTTTAATGTTACATTCTGAAAGAGGTATTTTGTTTTCTAGCATGTATGTTGCAAAGCCGGTTTTTTCTGGATGGTTATTATTTACAGAGGCAAAATGTTCTTTAATTCTCGTCGAGATGGAACGCGAGGTCTTCCCAATGTATTCGCCGTGGTTGGGAACTTTAATTTTGTAGATGCCACTTTTATCTATAGCTTTAATTTTATCTTTGTGGTTGTATAGTAAATTTTTCAGGTTATTCGGATTGTAAAAGGCTATTTTTATTTTATTATTACTCTTTTCAATAACTTTTACTCTTCAGTCTACAAACTCACTTCAAGCTCTGATGATGTGCTCAGGAGAGTACGAAACTAGTCAGCTCTAATTAACATCTTAATAATTTTATAGTCAAGTGAAGATATAGTATTTTCTTTACCTCATTAGTAATGTATTATTTGAAATATGAATTTTTGAAAATGATTCCATTTCAACAGTAGGTACTGTAAAGGCAATTTACTTACTTTAATCTAAACATATATAAAGTTGTGCCACCTTGTACTGTTCAAAGATATTTACTGTGAAACCACAACTTAGGATCATTCTATTTTGTAAAAATGATCCTAAGATGTAAATTCCCCATTTAACGAAGTCAAGGGACAGCATTTGTTTATAGGAGCAAGATTATGGGCAATATTGTGAGGTAACTCTTGTCCTTTTCCATTGATATGTTGATTTACTTGTATCAGAGATTTCTAATAGCATCGTCAAGGTTCCTTCTTAATTTTTCAGGATACGAAAATGGCTAAATTTGAATTGAACTTTTTCAAGGAATCCACCAATCTCTGTAACTCCCCTGAGAGGTAGTGCCCTCGTTTCTAATTGTTTGATATGGTTCGGTAGTTGGCGAGGTGTTTTGTATTCTTTGGCAATTTTTAATAGCAGCGATAAAAATATTTTGATTATTTTCAATAATATTTTCCTCACAAAATGCTCGAAATAATCCAAAAAAATCGATAAAATATGCAAAAGAATATTTCAATTATCTTTTGGATATGAACTATATATTATATCGATAATCGATATTCGGGTTTCGATATAATAGACATTTTATACCGACATTAAGATTTCGTTATAATCGATATCTTATATCGCCATTAAGATTAGGATATAATCGATATTCTATATCGAAATTCAGATTTCGATATAATCGATATTTTATACCGATATTAATTTTTCGATAATATCGAAAAAAGATATCGGTATCGCGTCAACAATAAAATATTAAAGTAGCTATATCAGAAATTACTCTGCTTTGCTGCTTATTGGAGTAGGGCTGTCGAATTTTTAAATTAGCTTTCAATATAACCGATATTTTCTATCGATATTCAACCATTCAGAAGCAATAATCTTCAAACTTTCATTAAAATCCTAAATATAATATTCTGCCTAACTAGGCAAAATATTCTTCTCTATTTTGTTTTTCAAAAAAAAAAAAAAAAAAAAAAAAAAAATGTGACCCACATTTTTTAAAAAGAAAAAAAAATATATCTAGTTCACATTAAGTGACATTTTTTTTGAAGTACCACTTTGCAATTTTTTGAATATCTCTCCTTTTTTTGTAGATGACTTTTAGAAAGCCCATTATTATTTTTTGTGCAAGTTTTTTTTTTTTTTTTTCATGAACTAAAAAATTCTTGCTATGTAACAGAGTGCACTTATGAGAGTGCAATTTTTAAATGCATAAGTGGGAGATATATATGCATTGTGTTTTGTAGTGCTAATTTTTAGTCTCATATTAGTAGTTAGTTATAATTTTAGCTTATTAGTTGCTGCTGGCAGATTTAGGGTTCAATTTTAGTAGAATAATGAGCTCTATTTTTACTTTACTTATTCTATTAAAAGGAAAATATTGTAATGGGCTAAAATTTTCGATGTGGAGTTTTCAATGCCAGAACACGTTTTGGGGTCCCCAGAGCCCAAATCTCGGGTTTCAGCCATTGGTCCGTGTGTGTTTCTGTCTGTGAACAAGATATCTCAAGAACGGCAAGTGCTAGAGTCTTTAAATTTGGTATGTATGTCAGTTTGATGCTATGAACGACAAAATAAGCTTTTGGTGAAAATCGAATATACCGTTGGTGGTTTAATGCCGCTTTTTAACGTTTTTCGCATATCCTGCTTAAAATGAGAACGGTAATAGCTAGAACTTTAAACTTGGTGCCAATGTCTTACAAGAAATTGAAACATACAACTTAGTTTGAAGTGTAATATATTTTTGGCCGCTAACTAGCGGTTGAAACCAGAATGGAAAGAGCTGGAACTTTAAATTTGGTGCCTGTTCACATCGATTTCATACAATAAATTGAAGAATACATCTTAGATTGAAGTGCAATATATTGTTCGAACTAACATTGCACACCAGAAGATCAATGATGATGTTAGATTGTCTGGTCACCTGATGAGTTAGTTTTTTAGCACTACCCAGGGTGCACCAGGTGGAGGTGAACTAACATTTTACACCAGCAGATCAATTATGATGTTATATTTTCTGGTCTCCTGATGAGTTAATTTTTTAACATTTCCCAAGGTAGGTACACCACGTGGAGGTGAAATATGACATTGTACACCTGATGATTTAATTTTTTAGCATTACCCCAGGTACACCACGTGAAGGTGAATTAAAATTGTAAACCAGGAGATCAATGATGATGTTAGATTGTCTGGTATCCTGATGAGTTAATTTTTTATCATTACCCAAGGTAGGTACACCAAGTGGGAAGTGAAATATGACATTGTACATCAGGAGATCAATGATGATGTTGGATTGTCATGTCACCTGATGAGTTGCTTTTCAACTAACATTGTACCCAGGTACACCACTTGAAGGTGAATTAAAATTGTAAACCAGGAGATCAATGATGATGTTAGATTGCCTGTGGTCTCCTGATGGGTCAATTTTTTAGCATTACCCAAGGTAGGTACACCACGTGGGAAGTGAAATATGACATTGTACATCAGGAGATCAATGATGATGTTGGATTGTCATGTCACCTGATGAGTTGCTTTTCAGCATTACCCAGAGTACACCACGTGCAGGTGAACTAACATTGTAAACCAGGAGATCAATGATGATGTTATATTGTCTGGTAGCCTGGTGAGTTAATTTTTTAGCATTACCCAGGGTACTTCAGGTGGAGGTTTATTTTTCTACAATTTTAATAGATTATTCGATGCGAGTATTTTGGATTTTACTCCAGTAAAAACATTCTTAATAATGGTAGAAAAATAAAGTCAACTTTTTTTATATCATTTTCATTTCTTGTATTTGATAGTTCTACCAATTGTCCTAAAGGTTTTCTTTCTTTAACATTTTATCCCCGAAGATTTTTAAATCAAAGAAAGCAACAATAATGCACTCAAAACTTTCTTGTTAGAAACATCTCAGGTGCTATTCAACAAACTCTGCAATTATCCTAAACAACCTAATACTTCTCCCAGGAGGCTGTGAGCTATGGGAGGCTTAGCAAATAAAGGTCGAAAAGTGTACTTCATATAAAAAATGTTCACCAACTGCACCAAGGATTCTAATAGTAGGAACTCTATCCTGGAATAAATCATGTTGAATTATTAGACAAAGAAATTATTTTAAAATGAAAAGAAAAATTCGAAAAAAAAGGAAAAAGTTGTTGAAAGGGTGGTTTATTCGTTCACAGACAGTCGCATGTTTATCTATCTTATTGCATATCTTATTGCATACTACATATTTATATGCCAGAAAAGTAAATATATACAAGTTCTTATGGGACTTAGCGAGTCATGCAATTAGTGGACAATCATAATCATAAGAGAATACAGAATGTCCTAGATTAACCGGTCACCTCCCTTAACCTTTGAATGGCTTGAAATTTTTGAATTTCGATAAGCTAGGAAAGGGAATATGGTTATGGTGAGATGCAGGTTCGACTCCCGGAAGTGACATTTATTGACAAAAAGTGTCGATTTCTCAAGAGATTTAAATGGAAAGGTTCAATTTTTTTTTTTTTTTTTTTTAAAAAAAAATAAAAGTCCAAATAAAATATGGACTATCTTTCCTTTACATTCCTTTCAAATAAACAATCAGGCGTCTAAATTTTTATTTTGTTACACCCTGTATAACGGCTCCTAGTTTGAGCTTTGATGTAGTTCAATTATATTTTTTTAAAAAAAAAAAAATCTGTTCTAATTCAATGATAGATATATTTGAACAAAAAATATTTGTATCATTCCATTTAAATCGACATTTTTTGTCTAAAAAAAAAAAAAAAAAAAAAAAAAAAAAAAAAAAAAAAAAATGGATCTCACCATAACCATTCGACCGTCACGAACCTTTCCTATCCCCGGAGCTTTTCAAATAAGTAGGCAGATACTCGTAAAATACTATATTTCCGTTTGACTATAAAAACACTTCCAATGTGACTCATAGCTTTATTATTTTACTGGCCTAAATTTGACATAAATACCGAATTTCATTTCTGACTACCTATTACCATTCTCTTTTTAGACAGGATGAATGCGCCAGCAGTAATTTTGATTGCACCCAAATGTTTTAAGCTTATTGAGACCCCAAATGTGACATACGAGTACATAACAAATTTTAAATCTCTAGCTTTACCATTCTCTATTTTGAGGGGATAAGTGAAAACCGCTAAAAAGCTGCAAAAGTACCAAGGGAACGATTGATTGCACTCAAAAGTTTGAGTGCTCAATTAGAACCTACATACAAATTTCATCCAACTCGGTCAACGCCAAGTGGCAAAAGTGCCCATCACGACGTGCGACGGAAAACGGTTTTTTTTTCGATTTCTACGTACATTGAAACGTAAAATATGCAATTGTGAGGGCGGGGGGGGGNAAAGGTTTATTATTTTCATTATTGAAAATAATTAACCAAAATACATAAAAATAAAGATGTTATTAATTGGAGCTACCTAATTCAATTAGTTGGTAAGAACGACGGATTCGTAACCAGGAGGCTGTTGGTTCGAATCCAAGTGAAGGCAAATATTTAGTAATAACATGGGGAAGTGCATTGTGACAAAGCATTAGCTTTAACACAAATAAATTCCTTTTATGTACTTGTATACCTGTGTATGTATGTTTGTTTGTTACGCAATACAAGTCACAATTTTGATCCGATTTTGATGAAATTTAGAACATGAATGAAATTTACTGTATAGTTTTTATTTTTCTGTAAATAACTACAACCCTAACGTGAACACCTGATCAACTTGGTCCACTAGTTTACTCGTAAATGTTCAATGATTAAAAAGATAATTTCGATATATATAATATACGGTGATGATTTTTTTGGTTATATATTGGAACCTCCAGTAAATTTCTAAAAAAAAGAACTAACTTTTAAAAAATTATTGCTTGGATTTCTAAAAAAAAAAAAAGAAAGAATAAAATAAAAGAAAATCAACACGGGGTAATTAAAAGTAAGTTTTTGAACATTAATAATTTCCATTGGGAATACCAACTTGCGCTTTATATATTCAAGAAACTTGAGGAGATTTCATTTTTTGAAAAAAGTATAATTATAAGAAAAGAAAAAGTCTGTTTTTTTTATTCAGAATAAAGAATAAAGAAAGGCTTTAAAAAAGGATATTGTGAAGAATCCGTTTACTTTGACCAAAACCGATGGACAAACTTTCAAAAAAATCTGCAAAAATTAATGTAAAATTTATTGTCGATTTATTATTTTTTTAAAAATAGATCCTTGAATGGAACGTAACCAGTCTTAGAGCTCTATTTTTATGTGTCAAATTTAATAATCAAATTATTGAGGAAAAAAATTCTGCCCTTCTGATTACCCATACCCAACTGTATACCAGACGAGCGTTTAACCACCATGCTTCCGAGTTCATATGCTTAAAATTTATTACTGTAGAGTTTTTTTTTTCAGGCCCAACACAAAAAAGTAAAACAAAATTACCAAGAGCCTCACTCACTAATAATTTCTTCAATTTTTTAACAAACAATTTTCACGCTGGTAATGCCGCCACTGGTCGCTGAAAAGTAGCTAGTTAATCGTGCCCAACAAGCTGACTGAGGGCAACGCAAGAATTGTCTTATTGTTTCAACTAATTTTCCAGAATCGCCTGAAACACGCAATGTTCTAATAGTAAACACACTGAAATCAACTATCATATGAAGAAAATAGATTATAAGGGCGGTCGTCTTTTTGAGCGACTACAGGCGACTTCAACCGAGAAATCCAACCCAGGAAGCTTGAGTGATGTATTAGTCGTTTAAAGTCGCTCGCATTACCGTGAGCTTTTAGTTGCGCATAATCACTACTAAAAGACGATCGAGTGCACGGACAATAATGAGAGAGGTAAAAATAAAGACCGCAGGATTGTCTGACTGACAGACATACATTTACTGGCCCCATTTTCTCCGTAAAATGTTACGATACCCCTGCACCCTATCTAACCCTCTGGCATTACTTTGGAATGCCTAATACTTACCTCCCTAAGTACTAAATGCAATTCTATGTTATCCTTAGAAAAATGAAACCTTCACAAAGTAGTGAAAAAGCAAATGCCTTATTAAATAATAAATTGGTTTTATGGGCTTTCACATTTTCCACATTTTTCAATTTTCTTTATTTTCCCATGTCTCAACAATAACCTAAAGGCTATAATCATAAGGCAGGTGGAAAAATATTTTCTTAACACTCTTCCAGTGTTTTTCAGCACAACTTTAATATCTACGCTTTCTCAACATCTTACAATTTCTTTGTCTTGTCCCACTTGGATGAGTGTCAAGTTTCAGCATTCTGTTCTTCCTTTGTGTCTATTCTCTCTTCTAGTTCTTAACACTCTTCCAGTGTTTTTCAACACACCTTTAATATCTACGCTTTCTCAACATCTTACAATTTCTTTGTCTTGTCTCACTTGGATGAATGTCAAGTTTCAGCATTCTGTTCTTTCTCTGTGGCTATTCTCTCTTCTAGTTCTTAACACTCTTCCAGTGTTTTTCAGCACACCTTTAATATCTACTCTTTCTAAACATCTTACAATTTCTTTGTCTTGTCTCACTTGGATGAATGTCAAGTTTCAGCATTCTGTTCTTTCTCTGTGGCTATTCTTCCTTCTAGTTCACAACACTCTTCCAGAGTTTTTCAGCACACCTTTAATATTTACGCTTTCTAAACATTTTACAATTTCTTTGTCTTGTCTCACTATGATAAGTGTCGAATTACATTCTGGTCTTTCCGCATGGATATTCTGTCTTCGTTTTCTATTAGGACTCTATGGGTGATGTTATCAATCCATCTTCTCTTTTGTCTTCCCCCATTCTGTTTTTCTTTTAAACAACAATAATATCCAAATTTAAAAATACTAAATCTGCGACTATGGCACGTTGAATACAATAGTTCCCGTTAGATCACTGAGGCGAAGTTTTTCTAAGAGGGTGACACGGAGATTCGCGCGGGATGTTGTTTTTTTCCGGCTCAACCAAGGCTGGATGAGGTCAATGTATGTAGCTGGTTTGTAAGATTCCAGTGATGATTGGAGGGTAAAACCCACGTCTTGAATGACCAATATGACAACCCGCCGCCGCCCCATGTACTCTTTTCCCACTTATCGTTGATTTTGATAAAAATTGGGTCTTAATGCGGCCCACACTTTTCGTCAATATCAGTCACATACATGGGGTTCCATACTAAAAATATAGTATGCATACCTATATAAATATGACTGGATTAGTCCCCAAATAAAACAAATTAGACCCCAAATAAAACCTACATAACAAATTTCAGTAAAATCGATCAACGCTAAGTGGGAAAAATGTCAATCAAGGCGTACAGCGCGGCGGACAAACGGTTTTTTTTTATTCCATTTTTGAATTCTTTGTACTTTGAAACGTAAAATGTCAATTTTTTTCGTGAAGATTCCAAAGATTCATTAATGAAAATAACAAACCAAAAATATAGTGCGCAAACACCATAGGATTTCAGACACAAACATAATATGATAAAAAATAAAATTCTTAAAGTCTGAGAGAGAAAGAATGTAAAAATAAAATATTTTTTGAGACATAATATTAAAAACGAGGGGTGTCGCAAAAGAGATAGGTTTTTTTTAAAAAAGCTCCCCCTCTCTCAGCTATATTTTCCTTTTCTAAAGTTTTTAACAAAATTGCCTACAAAATAAAAGTTAAGCATCATCATAAATTTCAACTTTATCGTAAAGACATTTTCAACCTTTATCTTACGTTAACTTTAATAAGAAAAATGTTAGGCGAGGACTTTCACCATTTTTTTTTTCTTCTCCCTTACTGTCTTCTTTATTTTCTTTTTCTCTTCCTTTGCATTTGTCTATACACCAGGCAAATATAGAACTACACCCAATGAAATGCGTAAGTAAGGAAAGAGCGATCTTTTTGAGGTGACTGTTGAATTATTGAACGATAAGAATACAAAACTCAGTTCTGGAACAAATCTGTGAGCTACTAACCCAAGTATAAAGGGAAAAATTGAACGAGTGTTTTCTAATTGAAATCACAAAAGGATAAATGAAATGTTGTCAAGATAGGCAAGAATGTGGATGACCGATATGAAAGAATGACCAGGAATTACAGCAAACTAGATGGCAGAAGATTGCGACCATGGGAGTGTTCTGACAACTTTGGGAGTAGAAGTCTTCACGGATGAGCAAATATCAAAATAGGTCATTTGCGTCGTCACATTTAGTCCTTGACACAAACATATTTCACAAATGTTAAGAAAAGTCTCAACGATAATATTGTTGTCTGCGAAGACAAGAGGACATGGAACAGACTAGGCATAGAGAAGAACACTACTCCACTGAGCAAATGAGTGGAAGTACTCGATCATCATGGCAATGATAATTTTCATGGCACCGAGTCTGTATTTTGTGGATCTCTTTCCAAGCCATGCTCACAGGTGGCAAGTGAGGAAATCCTTCTTCTGTCTGGTGATCCTTTTCTTCTACACATTTTTCAATTGGAAATGTCAATAATTTCACAGTTCTTTAAGTTATGAAAATTCCTGGCTTTTCCAATGCGGCATTATGTGAAATATCCAAGTCTTCATTAATGTATGTTCCTAAATATTGGGATCCTTGGTTTGGTGTTGCCCTTAATATTCCTACTTATTATAACTCTGAGTACAGGCTATACACTTTAAGATATCCGAATGATAATTTTAAAACGTAAAGATATTAAAGTTTCTTACATGTCCCCAAATATTGGTCCAGTATCCTCAATTAATTTTAATATTAATAATCCTTCTTTGGATTTCTTATTGTCTCCATAAATTGTTTAACTTTTTAGACAATCAGGAATGACCCATAGTGTCATTCCTGATTGTCTCAAATCCAATAAAAGGATATTAATTTCTTGCATCAAGTCCCCAAATATTTTTCGGTTTTGATGTGAATATACCTAGTTCCATTTCTTAATTTTTCAAAAGAAAAAAGGAACTTTTGTTGCATCTATTATTTTTTAATATTTCCTAAACTCATAGTGCATTCCAAGATAAATATCTTAATTTGCAAGTATATCCCCTTACGATGAGGAATTGCATCTTTTTTTTTTCTGTTGCGGCATGCATTTCAGATTAGGGTAGGTCGGCATTGCATTATAATCGTCTTACATTATATTTATTTAAAAACAGGAAACATAATTCAGAGTGAAAATACAGTTTTCCTCTTATTTTCATTTCCCCCTCCCTTCTACCGACATCCCTCTCCTTTCTCATTTTTATATTTCCCCTAATTTTCGTAATTTATCAGTGCTGGATAACTGGATACAGGCTTGCTAGACGTCCTCAAATAGTATGGGGATGTTTTCTTTTGGTAACTCAGTGGTTAAGCGCTGGTGCGGTAAATGGGAGGGCGTGGGTTCAATACCAATTTTTCCTCATTAATTTGACTATTTGACCATATAAAAATAGAGCTCTAAGGGTTAAGGGTTAGGTGGTAAAACAGAAATTAACCTCGCCCAGTGGTAACCTTCCACTCAAGAGTCTATTTATGTTTAAATTAATAAATGAAGAATCGCATAAGATATTAACAAAATATATATATAATTCGATTTTTAGATTATATGTACCCTCAAATGTAAAATATCAAATTTTGAGGGGGGGTATTTTTTGTCGTGACGATTCCAAAGGTTCATTATAGAAAATCATAAGCCAAAAAACATAGACCAAAACATGGATTCAAAATTTCCTTTGTTAAATTAAAATGTAAAATTAAATTTTTTAATAAGCCAATTCTATGAACGCGCATACCAACCATCAGATATCAATTTTCGTCAGAAATATAATTATCGTTTATTATTTTCATTATTTGAGGATCGTCGAATAAACAACAGATGTTAAAGAGACGTTAAGCCAAATAAAAAAATATATATACTAATTTTTTTTTTTTTTTGGCAGTATCTGTGATTGTGACCAAAGTATTTTTTTCTTTTTTATTAAAAAAAATAGGTAGGTATATATTTAATTAACAATATTGCAAGCATGCATAACACAATTATATATAAATAATAAAAATATATACTAACAAAAGTAATATTTATTTGATACTTCAATTTCTAAAGATTGGGGAAGTATATTTCCAAATTTTATGTCGAAGTAGGGAGGTGGGGATGATAGAGCTTACATAGGCAGTCTGTAAGCTCAAAAACAAGACATTAACTCCAATTTTCCAGTCAGCAAAGTGTCCAGAAAATAATGTTCAAGAGGTATGGACAATTTTGTGAAGCAAGATGTACACGTGAACAAACACTTTCGCCAGCCTCCGACACTGAAATCTACCCCTAAAACCCCTATCTTACTTTTTGTTTAAACTTTTTTCTTAAAAAAAAAAACTTTTCGTAATTAGAATTTAAACTTCAGTATGTAATATATGCATATCAGAGGTCTACCCCTTCTAACAAAAAATATCACAAAAATGCTTCCTGAAATATAATAAGGGTTGAAAATATCTACAGGGATGAACAAAAAGTTGAGCTGTCTGTTGTTGGTAGAATTTATATTCAAATATGGGACGTCTCCCTGGCAAAATGTGGATCACAGTCGGCTTTGATCATTAGGGAAAAAGGGTTTCGAATCCTGTTTGAGTTGAAAATTTGGTATGCGGGTGTCGGTACCCACTGATGTAACTTATAGCATAGTGATAATTAATAGAAATACGCCACAGAGAATTTGACATAATAATTTTTCGGTTCTTTTTATTTTTTCTAAACGGCTCTTTTTATTTTTTCCAAACGTCTCTATTTATATTTTCAAGTTTCATATTCTTCACTATACCTCAGGAATTTTGGATGAAAGAATGAGTTAAAAAAACATTAAATGATATATTTCCAAATTTTGTAGAAATTGTTAGCTTAGATTTTCGTCATTATAACAAGTACCGACGTGGGAAAATTGCGAAATCATCCGCCATTTTGACTTTTATCGTTCGCCATAGTGAATTTTATGGTAATTTTTTTATTTTTCGCATATGTCTCGGTAACGGTTAATTTTACCGATTATTTTACTAGACATAAATTAACGGCACTGAAATTTCTCACAAGATTTCCGTGTATATACGCTCTAACCTAAGTCCGCTGTAAAACTTAATATACCACAAAAAATCGTCGATATCACACTGTTTTTTTTTTTTTTTTTTTTTTACTAATCTTATGTCTTCCCTTTGACTCGAACAAACACACACCCATATAGTTATGAAACCTACCACCTTAGCTACTGAGGATAGTTTAAAGTGATATAGTTCGACCCTGTAATAATGCAAGTAAAAAATAAAACATGTAAGTAAGTAAATAAGAGATAGTAATTGCAATGGTAGAGAGAGAAAGAGAAAGAGAGAGAGAGAACCTATCCCAACTTTGAACAACTTTTCGTCTTTCCTAACACAACTTTTTACTTTCTCAACGACTTCCTCAATTTGAAAAAAATAGGAAGAAAATATCATTTTACAGATGGAGGACACACATCGGAAGAAGTGTTGTTAAGGAATAGTGGCGAATAGGGAAAATTAGGGTTCCTGTAATAAGTGAAATTTTCAAAGTTATATAAACATGACGCTTTCTATCGCGACTGATTTGTGGGTGTTAGTGAAAAGATCATAAGTCATACAAACGGAAAAATTGGAAAACGGAAAAATCGGAAAACGAAAAATCGGAGAACGGAAAAATCAGACTCTCAATTTTCAAGATGGTTATCAGAATATCGATTATTATCGAATCATTGAAAATTGTGAAAACTTGCAAAAAGTAATCATTAGTGATAGTCAAAAATTATCCTATCCTATATACTATGTAAATTATTTTGTAAAGAGCAAGTACTGTGCTATACATCTCAGCACCCTTTTCAAAGCTCACTCCACTAAACCCAACACTTTCCCACTAAAAATTATCCTATCCTATATCCTAGGTAACTTAATTTATAAAGAGCAAGCATTGTGCTATACATCTCAGCACCCTTTTCAAAGCTCACTCCACTAAACCCAACACTTTCCCACTAAAAATTATCCTATCCTATATCCTAGGTAACTTAATTTGTAAAGAGCAAGCACTGTGCTATACATCTCAGCACCCTTTTTAAAGCTCACTCCACTAAACCCAACACTTTCCCACTAAAAATTATCCTATCCTATATCCTAGGTAACTTAATATGTAAAGAGCAAGCACTGTGCTATACATCTCAGCACCCTTTTCAAAGCTCACTCCACTAAACCCAACACTTTCCCACTAAAAATTATCCTATCCTATATCCTAGGTAACTTATTTTGTTTATTTTAAAGAATCTTCCATCTTGTTTTTCCTTTTTAACTTTGCACGAAGAACTTATTGAAAATGCATTAAATGCATACACCCTATTAAATGAAATTTTCGCTGGAAATGTTACCCTTATCCCTTTTCTTACTATAATCCTATGCAATTATTATTTAAACACATCATTATATGTAATACCTAACCTAGGGCAAACAGACGCATGTTGTTCTGTTGAAATAAAATATATATAACGAATCATGTTTTCAGTCGCGTCTAGGTTTGGGTTGTGTATTTATAGATATTAATTACGACTTACACGCACCTGGAAGAGTGTATACGTGAGTTGATACATATATTCGGTGTTTAAGTTTTTTTTCTTCTCTCAATTGACCAATACCTAATTGTTAAAGAGACGTTCATCATCAAATCAACAGTTAACTGGTATGCAGTAGTCCTCCATTTCAGGAGGACTACTTTGTCTCAGGAATGAATTGATGTATAGCGTGGTTTCCTGTTGCCATCCCTATTTCAGATAGACTACTTTGCCTCAGGGATGAATAGATGTATAGGGTGGTTTCCTGTTGCCATCCCTATTTTCTCTAGCTCGGACCGTGAGGAGGTCACCCCCAAATATCTTTAAGTAATATCTCGTATAGTTCACATTCTCTTTAATGATGAGCCGGAGAAAAATCTTTTGTATTATACCAAAATATCTTGTTTTTTTCCAAAATTCACTTGTATTATTCTAAAATCTCTTGTTCTTTCCAAAAATCTCTTGTATTAACCCAAAACTATCTTGTTTTTTTTTCTAAAAAAAAAATCTCTTGTATTATCCCAATCCAAAATATCTTGTTTTTTCCAAAAATTCTTGTATTATCAAAAANTTCTTTCTTGTTTTTTTTTTCTAAAAAAAAAATCTCTTGTATTATCCCAATCCAAAATATCTTGTTTTTTCAAAAATTCTTGTATTATCACAAAATATTTTGTTTTTTCCAAAAATTCTTGTATTATCCAAAAATCTCTTGTATTATCCAAAAATCTCTTGTATTACCCAAAAATCTCTTGTATAACCCAAAACTATCTTGTTTTTTTTTTTTTTTTTTTTTTTTTTTTTTTTNTTTTTTTTTTTTTTTCAAAAATCTCTTGTATTATCCCAATCCAAAATATCTTGTTTTTTTCCAAAAATTCTTGTATTATCCAAAAATCTCTTGTATTATCACAAAATATTTTGTTTTTTCCAAAAATTCTTGTATTATCCAAAAATCTCTTGTATTATCACAAAATATCTAGTTTTTTCCAAAAATTCTTGTATTATCCCAAAATATCTTGTTTTTTTTTCAAAAATTCTTGTATTATCCAAAAATCTCTTGTATTACCCAAAAGTCTCTTGTATTATCCAAAAGCACTTTGTATTACCCGAAGTAGATGTTAAGAAGAAGCAAAACATTAGCAACTTTTAATCTTACATTTAATAGGGACAGCCTGTGTGACAAGTGGCCAAACAAGATTATTCATCTTATTTTAGGAAAACTCGAATCAAATGCATAACAAAAACAAGCAAACTCTATTGGGGGGCTCTAAAATAGTGGAGGAAATTTTTTGAGAAAAGGGGGAAAAAATTGAGTTGAAAATTTTATTTTTTTCCGGAAGACAAGCAGAAAATTAATGCAAAAAATTGATCGTGGCTTTAGAGAAAAAAAAGAGAGATGGGGTCTTGAAGTCCTTTTTTTTTAAAAAAAAAAAAAAAAAAAGCTGGAAAAAATCGCAGGGAAAAAGGAAAATGGAAAAAATGGGGGACCTGATTTTATGAGAATTTTTCCTTTTTTTTAATATGAAAAAAAGTTGTGAGGCGGCTTATGAGATTGATGATTTGTGAAGTTTCACAATGATAAAATGAATTAGCTACTTTTCGAATTAGAATTGGCAATACCATACTGATTTTTTTTCCTTTTTTTAAAAAAAAAAAAATATTTTACAACTTAAGTTATATTAGTGTATTTAAACAAAATTTTACAAAAAAATATAAAAATAAAATATAGGTAATTAATAAAAAAAAAATTAAGGTGGGTATTTTTTTCGTGACGATTCCAAAAGTTCATTGTTGAAAATAATGAACCAAAATATTCATTAAAACATAAATTACAAGAATTACAAAGTATTCTGCAATCCATAACCAGAAGAAATGCAATCCATAACCAGAAGACAGGTCGACACTGTCATCCTTAATTCTACCATGCCACAACTTTGCTTCAGTGTCTACTCTCTTTAGCTGTAAACATTTCCTGGCCCGGTAACCCTAGCTTCTCACAGTATCAATGGAAACTATGTAGCAACTCGTCTGATGACCTTCCATCATTTGTTTGAAGCAGAGTTTTTTAATTGATGTCCATCCTAACACCAAACATTCTGTATTTATCTGTGGGCTTAGTACCGTCATCTAATGAAGCTGGCTTACTCCCCCCGGTGGCTACACCTAAACATTGCACTCCCCCCCCTCAAAAATACATTGTTTTATTAGACTCATGTTAAAAAATGTCTTAGATCCCTGGGGGATTCTAAGATATTTTGTAACAATTAAAATATATTAAAACTTAATTTAATTATAATTAAATTCCGAATCGATATTCTCTATTTCATTCATTTATTAATATTTTAAGTGTCCTTCACTATTTTTCTTTTTCATTCACGCGCCGCGACTTTAGGCTTTTAAAAAATGTCTATATACAAAACTGTATTTTAATGAATTTTTTCACGAGGCCTGTAGAATTTTTTTTATTACAGCCTCAGTAAAAAAAATCAAATTTCTTTTTTTTTTAAAAAAAAAAAAAAAAAACTATCTGCCTAGCTACCTACTATTTTATATTAAAATTGAAAATTCATTCGAGCAGACATATTTTTCTAGGAGCAGAATTTATTTTCGAGGAAAATGAAAAAAAATTCAAATTTATTAAATTTGTCCTATTAATAAAAAAAATGTAGGAGGAGGGATGGTTTGAAGTATCATAATCTTGATGGAATTTACCAATCAATTACAATCCTAGGGCTGTGTGGATATTCCGGAAAAAATACTGACAATTTTAAAATACTCTAGATTTGTCCTGATGGGCACTTGATAATTCCTTTTTTATAATTCGAGAGTTCGAGACGGGGATTTCCCCCTCCATTCGCCGGAAACTTGCAAACCAGCTACCCACATTGACCTCAGCCAGCCTGGGTTGTGCTGGGAAAAGAAGCGAACTCACGTGGACACCCACATGGTACAACTTCGCTGGTCGTTGCTTAACTTCAGTGATCGAACGGGAACTGGTGTATTCAACGTGCAATAAATGCTGGCTACTCGATAAGTTTATAAGTATGAATAACAAATTTTAAGGAGGTTTAAGAATATAGAAAAAAAAACTGGACCGCATGGTTTTCAATTTTGATCAGTTTTAGGGAGTCTCCAGAGTTTGAAATATAAAAATACCTACCCCTACCCCTTATCTAATAGGTATATTTGAAAAATTATAAAAAAATTGACTTCTTTTGTTTATCGTCATTTGAGAGGTTTTGGCTGATAATTTACTAAGCAGGGTCTAACAATGACATAACCCAGCCTGGGCTGATAGCATAAGGAGGCAACATGATCACCCAATAAATCTGAGCGCACGGAGCAAGGTCTAAAAATGACATATCCCAGACTTGGGTGAGCCGGTAGAATAAGAAGGCAACATGATCATGCAAACACCAAATCTGAGCTCAAGGAGTTACAAGGTCTAACAATGACATAACCCAGAATGGGCTGGGCCGGTAGCATAAGAAGGCAACATGTTCACCCACCAAATCTGAGCGCACGGAGCAGGGTCAGACAATGACATAACCCAGCCTGGGCTGGGCTGGTAGCATAAGGAGGCCACGTGGTCACCCACAAAATCTGAGCGCACGGCAGTGCGCCAGACCAAGTTCCGTAAAGCAGCATGTATCTTAAGCACCAGCGTATCTACAAGGGATAGGCCATTGAAATTTTGAACTTACATACCGTAGTATAGCACACAAAAGCGAGTTAAACTTCAAAAGTTAATAATAACCCGGGCAGGGGTAATTTTAAAGTTGGCATTTTTGGATACTCACTGACTGATTGAATGATTGACTGACTGATTCACTCATCATCAAAAGTTTTGGGCACTTACCTAGAGCGCTGAAATTTTGCAAGAAGTTAGCAATTGACATCAAAGTAAAGGCAAAAATCCGAAAGTTCGAACTTTTTAACTCTAAGTGCTCTCCAAAGCGGTACCGCTTTAGGGAAGACAATACAACGTATTATAATGTAGTTTTAACTGATAAAACACTGAAATCTTGCACAAAGTTAGATATTTANAAATATTTTAGGGAAGGAGATACACGGAAACTAGTTTAAACAGTTAAGGCGCTGAAATATTGCGCGAATGAAGATATTTACATTAAATTAAATGGAAAAATTTTATATTCCAAAAACATAAATATTTTAGGGAAGGAGATACACGGAAACTAGTTTAAACAGTTAAGGCGCTGAAATATTGCGCGAATGAAGATATTTACATTAAATTAAATGGAAAAATATTTATATTCAAACTCGTTTACTACTAGTGCTCCGAAATAGTTCCGCATTAGGGTAGAAAATGCATGAAAACTAGTTTCATCTGACTCGGCCTCGTCTCTCCTCGCCTATCATGCCTATTTCCACTCTATTATGAGATATGGCATCATATACTTGGGCTATTCAAGTTATGCATCTGAAGTTTTCCTCCTCCAAAAAAGAGCGCCGAGGACAGTTTTTGGCTTAGGAAAAAGGGACAGCTGTCGATCTCTCTTTCGGGAAAACGGGGTCCTGACATTGTATGGGCAGGTTATATTGGATTCTTGTGTCCTTATCCACAAACAAAAAGAATCTCTCCCGAAACACTCTGATAACCACCACTATAACACACGAAACAGGAACAAATTTGTTGTAAGTAGGGAGAAGATGTTCCACAAATCATACCTGAGTGCGGGTATTTCAATTTACAATAAACTTCCATGTAAAATTAAATCACTGAACATTGTTCAATTTAAAAATTATTTTAATTATTATTTATTTTTTATTTTTTAATTAGTTTTTTATATCTTATAAGTTACCTAATATTTTATCTTATTATATATTATGTATTCGTAACTAATTTAGTAATAGGATAGATAGGATATTTTGTGTACATACATGTTGTATTTTGTCACAATAAAGATTCAATTCAATTCAACAAGGCGCGGAAATATCAAAATTTAAACTTTTTAACTTTCTGTAATTCAAAGGTAGAAGATACACTATAAAATATTTCTGTTTTTATTTGCTTCGTAGTGCATATTAATTTATTAAGAATTTGGAGTTGGATCTGGGTTTGATATTTGGGTTCGCTTGGCACAAAAATTTCATTGCACCCATATGAAGTGCAGTTGAAAAAAAGAAGAAAAAAAAAGGCTAAAAAAACAGTTGCAGATAGTAATCATTACAAAAAATATTGATATCTCACAAAAAATTATCATTGAAAAAAGGCCAAGTTCCACCAAATCTTCCAAAAAATTTAGCCTATGCAAGTAGTGATATCTATTATTGGGGCCAAGTTTATTGTTGCTGCTGTATATCCCGCACTTAAATTTATTATTGCACTTTTTTCTGTCTCAATTCTCTTAAATAATACCGACTTTAATACACTTGGCCAGTTTGTAATTTTTTTTTTAATTTGGCTTAACGTCTCTTTAACATCTATTGGTCATTCAAGACGGGGGGTTTACCCTCCATTCGCTGGAAACTTGCAAACCAGCTACCCACATTGACCTCACCCAGCCTGGTTTGGGCCGGAAAAAAGAGCGAACTATAAGTGGTGTTCCTATCCAAGTACTGACCACGCCCGACGTTGCTTAACTTCAGTGATCTGACGGGAACTGGTGTATTCGACGTGGTATGATCGTTGGCTAATTTTTGAAAGAGTGGTCGGATAATTATTGATTGCTTGAATGATAATTTTTTGAGAGAAAAACTCACTGGACATTGCTAGACCTCACTGATCTAGCGTGAACTGGCTAAAAAATACCAAATACATACATTGAGATCTGTACTCCGGCCCGCAGATATTTATTTTTAAAGTCTCCGTCGGTCTGTGAACATTTTTCTTATTTGAGGGTCTCTATTTTACCCCGGCGGCTGACCTAATATAGTCGCAACAACTAATCAGCTAATGCTGTGAATGTCCATGGCTAATACTATGAATGTCCTTAGCTAATACTATGAATGTTCATAGCTAATACTATGAATGTTCATAGCTTATACTATGAATGTTCATAGCTAATACTATGAATGTCCATAGGTAATACTATGAATGTTCATAGCTAATACTATGAATGTTCATCATAGCTAATACTATGAATGATCATAGCTAATACTATGAATGTTCATAGCTAATACTATGAATGTCCATAGCTAATACTATGAATGTACATAGCTAATACTATGAATGTTCATAGCTAATACTATGAATATTCATAGCTAATACTATGAATGTTCATAGCTAATACTATGAAGTTCCATAGCTAGTACTATGAATGTGCATAGATAGTACTATGAATGTGCATAGCTAGTACTATGAATGTTCATAGCTCATACTATGAATGTCCACAGCTAATACTATGAATGTCCATAGCTAATCCAAGAAAGCCCATAGCTAATAATATGAATGTCCATAGCTAATACTATGAATGTCCATACCTTATTTGATTATTTCATCAAATCGTTTGTGGTACAAAAAGACAATCAAAAGAAATTTTGTGTTGTTAAATCTAGACCTCACATCGTTCGGTTAAGTTATACTATGTATAGGCTTGTTTTTTTCATTTAAATAACTGCGAAAAGGTGAAAAATTAACTTAAGAGGTTCCATCTTTTTACCTCAGGAGTTAATTTAAAATAGTTCACTTAAAATATTTAAACATTTCTAAGGTCAAATGCAATTCTAGGGGAACAGAAAATTCCTCTCTTCTCCAAGTTTATTTTATGTCATTTATTTATTTTATATTTGGACGTTTTATAAATTCTTTTAAAAAAAATTGAATTAAAAAGGGTGCATTTCTTGTTTCTCTTTGTCTTGAGAACAAGCAAAGAGAAACGAGAAAAAATGAGGTAAAATCGAGAGGAATAAGTTCAATAGAAAAACACGGCTAATGAATCTGTGTTCCTTCGAACGAGCTATGGAAGTTTGAACGTAACATAACCATACCTAAAGTGAGTAAAAATCACATTCGTCCATAACTGAAACGATTTTAAATGAATCAGGGAACATATTAAAACAAACCTGAGTTTTCTAGCTTCAAAATAAAGATTATGAAACACCGCCTACCGAATTTTGTCAGAAGTTTTTTGGGGTACTTATTTCACAAAAGAATGTTCCCAAAATTCCTCAAACCCAACTTATGAGGGATGTATTATTATTATCATCAAAAGTAAAAATCGGTATCTTTCATTAAAAAAAAAAATGCTATGATTATCAGTAATTCAATAAGTATCCATTTCCAATGCAATCACAGACACAGATGAAAATAATCCTAGAAATATTTTAAAACACACCCCATGTTTCAAACGTAAAGAATCGATTAAAAACACCTTAGAACGCATCTGACTACCATCGAAAACTATGATGCCATCATTGATCTATTGGTGAAGAACACACTGAAGTGTTTCTACAAAACAACAAGATACTAAAATAAAGAATTACTCAGAACGTATTAAAGTTCGAACACAACAAAAAACTGACAAAATTTCCCCTTAAAATCTACTCGAATCCCAAAAAAATATAAACGTTAGCATGTTGCGTCACAAATATATAAGTGACGTCACTATTATTTTGTGTAAAAAAAATGCAAGAGAAATAATTGCATCTCGTCTCTCTGCGTTGCACTTCGCGAGTGCATAAGAATGAGATTGCAAAATAGACTTAGGTTATGTTATTTTTTGTGTATATAGAATTTTTTTTTATTATTATTATTATTTTTTTTTTTTTGTAAATAAATAAATAGGTATTTTATATTTTATGTAATAAGATTTTTTATTAAATTTTTTAAATGTGTTTTTTTAAAATTAATTAATATTTTTTTTCCTTTGTTCATTGTTTTGTGTTTTATAGACATGTCCGATTCTTGTACATATTCAAGATGTGTGTTAGAAAAACGTCAAATAAAACGACAATTACTCTCATGGAATAAAAATATGGTACAGATTTGTGGTAAGTTAATTAAATTTAATTTATTATTGAAATTAATTTTTACGATATTTTACAGATGATTTTTTTTTAAATATTACATAACATTATGTGGGGGGATTAAAAATAATTGTTTTTTTTTTTAAAAAAAAATATCTATGTATGATTCATTGTTTATTATTTTATTTCCACGTAAATTAATGAATTATTTTTTTCCCTACATTACTAATAAATAATTAATTTATTTTTATTGCATTAGATAAATACTTTATCCTTAATGCATTTTTTACGAATTTCACCTTGAAAGTTAGAATCATAAACAAGACCTTGACAATTTTGGTGCAAATTGTGCTATTCCTGTTGCATCGGATGCAACATTTTTATATATTTTTTTTGGTATTTTGTTGTTCTTTTTTTCTCTCAAATACTTATTTTTTCATTTATTTTGATAATTATTTTGTTTTTATTTTCTATTTTGTTTAATTGTTTTGTTTGATGAAATAGTTTTTCATGTATTCGTATGTCATTGGAAAGCATTTATTATTTGAGGTTATATTTACATAAATATTGTTTGTTTACATACTATAATGGAAGATGTTTATGTTTATTTTAATTATTTTTAATTTAAATGTTTTTCTTCTTTCTTTTTTCGTTTTGTTTATTATAACACAATATGTTTTTTTTTTAATTTATGTATTTATTTATTGTGGCTATTAGGTACTTTATTATGTACCTACTCGTACCTATGTAGATGATAAAATCAATTTTAAATGATTGGTTACTTTTTTTTAATATTCCGACGTCGACACCTTATTTAGGAACTAAGATTATTTATGCCAACGATCATACCACGTTGAATACACTAGTTCCCGTCAGATTACTGAAGTCAAGCAACGTCGGGCGCGGTCAGTACTTGGATGGGTGATCGCTGGGGAACAGCACGTATCGTTGGGTCATTTTTCCGAACTATCCAGGCTGGGTGAGGTCAATGTGGTAGCTGGTTTGCAAGTTTTCAGAGAATGGAGGGGTAAAACCCCCGTCTTGAATGACCAATAGATGTTAAAGAGACGGTAAGCCAAATTAAAAAAAAAAAAATATTTATATTTAGGCGGTCTGTATTTATAGAAGTGTAATCAGCAATGGATCCTGATATCTGTCATCCAACATCGGACGGTTATTTATTGATTAGTATGAATTATTATCTGATTTCTATCATTCAATATCGGACGGTTTTTTATTGATTATTATGAATCAATAGGTATATGATTTCGAACATTCAATATCGAATGGTTATTTATTGATTATTATGATTTAATATCTGATATCTATCATCCAATATCGGACGGTTATTTATTAATTATTATCAATTAATATCCGATATCTACCATCCAATATCGGACGGTTATTTATTGATTATTATAAATTACTATCTAATTTCTATCATCCAATATCGGACGGTTATTTATTGATTATTATGAATTAATATCTAATTTCTATCATCCAATATCGGACGGTTATTTATTGATTATTATGAATTAATATCTAATTTCTATCACCCAATATCGGACGGTTATTTATTGATTATTATGAATTAATATCTAATTTCTATCATCCAATATCGGATGGTTATTTATTGATTATTATGAATTAATACCTAATTTCTATCATCCAATATCGGATGGTTATTTATTGATTATTATGAATTAATAACTAATTTCTATCATCCAATATCGGATGGTTATTTATTGATTATTATGAATTAATATCTAATTTCTATCATCCAATATCGGATGGTTATTTATTAATTATTATGAATTAATATCTAATTTCTATCATCCAATATCGGACGGTTATTTATTGATTATTATGAATTAATATCTAATTTCTATCATCCAATATCGGA
>CM022884.1:8817928-8847008 GCA_012654025.1 Pachypsylla venusta | reverse complement strand
TCCTTTCCTAAAGTTTAGTCTATCTCCATACCAAATTTCATCAAAATCGGTTCAGTAGTTTAAGCGTGAAAGCGTAACATACAGACAGACAGACAGACAGACAGACTGACAGACAGAGTTACTTTCGCATTTATAATATTAGTATGGATTATAGCGTCTACACTACATTAATGCTGGCGAGATTCAGACATCAATTCAGCCAATAACTGACCCTCTCTAGGGAAACCCAATGTCTTAGAAATTTCCCGGCTTCAACGGCGGCATACTGCTGTATAGGGCCATGGCCCTTTTTATAAACGGGACTTGAAGATGTAAGTCTTCCTACTATTGGGGATCTTGAACAAAATACCACCAGGGGATCTGATCCTTAGATCTGATATCCTCAAGGATACGTGTTCTTAATTTCTTTCAATTTTGCCTTAATATTTTCCATAATGGATTACGTCATATTTTAAGTTGTGCGACCTCTGACACATTACAATTTGAGAAAAAGTTAACCAAAACTGAAAAGTGGATAATGTAAAATTAGAATAAACGGAATTCAAAATTAAAGGGACCTGTAAAGAAAAATGACTTTGCTATGAGTAGGTGCCTGAAAAAGAAGGAAGGGTTAGTTGTGGAACTCCTCTAGACTATATGGAGCGATTTCAAGGAGACGATTTATTAAGTACAACTTAAAATCTTTGTATAGGGCGACGTGTGAAAAGAAACTCTGCCATATTAGTACAACTTAAAATTTTTGTATAGGGTGACGTGCCAAAAGAAACTCTGCCATATTAGTACAACTTAAAATTTTTGTATAGGGTGACGTGGCGAAAGAAACTCTGCCATATTATTCCAACTTAAAATTTTTGTATAGGGTGACGTGCCAAAAGAAACTCTGCCATATTATTCCAACTTAAAATTTTTGTATACGGTGACGTGCCAAAAGAAACTCTGCCATATTATTCCAACTTAAAATTTTTGTATACGTTGACGTGCCGAAAGAAACTCTGCCATATTATTCCAACTTAAAATCTTTGTATAGGGTGACGTGCCAAAAGAAGCTCTGCCATATTATTCCAACCTAAAATCTTTGTATAGTGTGACGTGCCAAAAGGAACTCTGCCATATTATTTATGTTACTGACGTAAGATTAGATTTATGATTAGAATTTAAAAAAGTTAGCAGCAAACAACAACTTCTTTAGAGATGCATTCTCATACATCTGGCTACCATCGGACACGATGATGCCACTATTGATTGATGAATTCAAGTCTCTCTAAAGCCAACGTGTATGGCACGTTGTTCCCGTTCGATCACTGAAGTTAGGCAACTTCCAGCGAGGTTTTACCAAGTGGGTGACTACGTAGGCTTTTTCTGGCTGAAAAACAGGCTGGATGTAAATAGACCCGTCTCGAATGACGGGGGTTTTACGTCTCTATCATCTATCTATGACCATTGGAGACAGGGGTTTTACCCTCTATTCGTTGGAAATGTACAATCCAGCTACTGAAATTGACCTTACCTAGCCTGCATTCAGTCAGCGTCTATGGCACGTTGTAAACAACATTTCCCGTTATATCTCTGAAGCTAAGCACCGTCCAGCGAGGTTGCACCGTATGGGTGTCTACGAGGATTCGAGCCGACGTGATGTTAGCTATTTTTCCGTCCCAACCCAGGCTGGGTGATGTCAATGTGGGTAGCTGGTTTGCATATTTCGAGCAAAGGGAGGGTAAAATCCTCGTCTTGAATGACCAATAGATGTTAAAGTGACGTTAAGCCAAAAAAAATGGTGATCTTTATGTTGGTCTATAGATATGTTGTTGTAGCGGCAGACAACGAATTTCCTCAGATTTCCTCCATGTTGAGCCCAAGGAAAGCTGCCACCTCCTTGGGCTTGAGCCACAGGTCTTAGACAGTGAGTGTTGTGGATTTTTGTGGACAGTTGAATAGGTGGTGAACATCATGTGACTGTACGTGGCAGAGTGGACATACATTATTCATGGTGGGGTATAATCTGTTCATGTAGCAGCAGCTGAGTATCCTGGACCAGATAGGTAGATAGTTGCCGTTTCAGACTTTGAATATGGCCACCCTAAAACAAAATCAAATATTTTTCTTTAAAAAGAAGAATAGACTGGAAGAAAGCAGCCTATTTATTTTTTCTGGAAAAATATACGAAAAAAAATTGGGAAAAATGCAACGAGAAAAGAATGAGAAGGGGAAGCAAGGGGAAAGACGATGAAATGGGATATGCAAGTGCGGGAGAATGAAACTGTGGTGTGTACAGCACAATTCTTTCTGATAAATTATCGAAAGCAGTCCTGTAAACCCAGACACAGTTTTCTCATTAGTTCAGGAAACGTGAAAATTCGATCAGAATGTTTTCTCTTTGCGGGTGGGAATCGAACTGAAAATATCAATACCAAGTGACAATGGTTTAACACCTGGGACATAGTGATCAAATATTACCTGTCAAACCCAAGCTGGATGTAGTCAATATAGGTAGCTGGTTTGTAAGTTTTCATTGAATGAATGATAAAACCTCGTCTGTTATAAAATGACATTTAAAAATGATATTCGAACTTAAGTCAATTTGTCGAATAATTGGTCCGATTCTGATGAAACTATGCATCGGCATTTATTGAAATGTAGAGAATTGCCTGATTGATTCCCGCTGGACAAGCCGGGTCCTTAAAACTTTTTGTATTTTTTGATCTATTTTTTTTTTTTTTTTTTTAACGTCTCTTTAACATCTATTCGTCATTCAGGACGGGATTTTACCCTCCATTCGCTGGAAACTTTCAAACCAGCTAACCATATTGACCTCAACCCGGGGATCGCGTACCTACGTGGATATACTGGAAACCTTTTGNGGATCGCGAACCTACGTGGATATACTGGACAACCTTTTGGTAAAACATCGATGGACTTCGCTTATCTTCAGTGATCTAACGGGAACTGATGTATTCACCATGTCGTAGACCCTTGGTAATTCCAAAGGTCTAATTTTGGGCCACAAAACTTTCATTTTGAAATTTTAAAAGGATACAAGAAAGTAAAAAATTGAAGACAAGAGGGGAAAAAAATCGAGAAAGTGTGAAGAAGAGAGAAAGAGGGATAATTTTAAAAAAAGGGAATTTTTTTGCCTATGTCTACCAAGGAAAATATTTTTGCTTAAAAAAGGACTAGAAAAAAAAAATACCGCCCCTCTTTTGAAAAAAAAAAAAAAATATCGATCAGGCTTTATTTTTTTTGCCTTTTTTGAAAATTTAAGCTGATTGGAAAATTGTTTGCTCCTTAATTTGTCTTTTTCAATAGAAAATGAGCTTTTTTTAAAAAGGCAATTTTAATTAATAGGTACACTTGCTGTTAACTCGTTTTTTTGCTCGGGTAGGCCAATTACGGTCGTTCTTTGGAAGTGATTACGCGCGACTATAAGCTCACGCTTGTACTTCTTCCACGTTTACATTGGACGGGGTTTGATTGTAATCACGCGCGTATAAACTTCCATATTTTGGAAGTGAAACGTAACCTGACACAAAGGGACGACCACCAATGGGTCCCAAATCTAATCAGCTTATTCTATGACTATAGTGGATCAAGATGATCAGGTGTTTGCGTTAGTGTTGTAGTCATCTATAAAAAAAATATCTTCATAAAATTTTAAAAAATAATTTTCAAAAAACAAAATATTAGGCCCCCCGGAGGGGGGGGCTGGTCCCCAAATTTTACAAAATCAAAAAGCCGTTAACAGCTTTTACTTTTCTACAACAAACTGCTATCAAGATAAAAATCATATTAAAAAAAAACACATTTATATGGGCGCCCAAAATCTATACAGCAAATTTCCCTCATACCCTAAACATGTATACCAAATTTCGTCAAAATCGGATGAAAATTGTGGCTTGTATCGCGTAACAAACAAACATACACACGTATAAATACAAATGCATTATGGGATGAATACTGGAGTCAAGTGTGCTCGCGGAGAGCTTCATACTTTCTTATCTTAGTTATTAGCATACATCTTTGCATATATGCAAGGAAAAACACATACACATGTTCTTATGGGACTGCGTAGATCGATCAATCTTGCCGTCTCCCATAGGTACCTGTGTATATGTCATTCCTTCCATATATCCGTGCTATGTAATAAAATCAGTAAGTATGCGTCTGTCTGCGGGAACCCAGAGGCGTTCGAGAGTTATTATAGTACAAAAATAGAAACAGAAAGACAATCACAAGGAAAATCATGTTCTGAAAACTATACCTAGCTATCGATATTCGAAATGAAAATAATTATGAATCGACCAGCGTTAATGGAACGTTGTATGCAACAGTTCCTGGCGTTAGATCACAAACGTTCTTTCATTTGGATTGCTAGTCTGCATTGTTCATTGAGGGTGGAACGCCATCAAATGACAATGAATGTTAAAGACACTTCCAACGTAAAATAATATTTTTTTCTATTGATTTTATTTTTTCTTGGCTTAACGTCTGTTTAACATCTATTGGTCATTCGAGACGGGGGTTTTACTCTCCATTCGCTGGAAACATAGAAACCAGATACCCAATTTGACCTCACCCAGCCTAGGTTGGACCAAGAATAGCATCGCGACTCCTTCTAAACCTCCCTGGACGTTACTTTCATTCACTAGATTAACGGGACCTGGTATGTCCAAAGGGTCATAAACGCTGACTACTGCCATGTCTATTGGTATTTTCTTTTTCTTTCTTTACGTCTTTTTAACATTACATTGTTCATTTTCACCCTCCATTCACTGGAATTTTATGAAACAGATACGCGCGAACCTACGTGTTACTCATTTAGTAAAAGCTCGCTGGACGTTGCTTAACTTCGGCGATCTAACGGAAACTGGTGTATGATATTAGACGCTGATATTAGACGCTGGAATATATTTATCTCAATGACGATATGATATTAGACGCTGGAATATATTTATCTCAATGACGATATGATATTAGACGCTGGAATATATTTATCTCGATGTAAAAATACTGGTTTTAGTCAACGAGAGGGTATACAATGTCTATTTATATTTTTTGAATACTTACAAGTTAATACCTTTCAGTTACACAATGTAGATGAAAAAGGTCCCCTATTTTTGAACTTTGGGGACAATAAGGGTAGAAATTTTATTCGCGAAACTTAAATATCCTCCAATAAGTAAAACAGATATAGATTTCCAATGTAACTAATACTGTCTTCTACATACCGGGTGTCCTTGAAAATAACATCATGGTTCTTTAAATTGTGTCCAAGGCCTTAAATGAACAACAATAAACTTTTATACAAACTAATTTTAAATAAATTTGAATATTTTTTCTCCATTACTGTTCACATTACCGCGCGGTACTACGAACCGCGCGGCACAAGATCTATGTGAATAGTGCAGAGTGTTTACATGACCGCGCGGTACGGCGCGGCTACCGCTCGGCACTAGTTCTTCATACTTGAATTGACTTGTTCAGTTGACCCGCGCGGTTTGAAGTGAAAGGAGTACAAATCTCAAAATTTTAATACCAGACTGCGGCACGTACAAAGTTGTTGTTTTTTTATATTATTACGAAATAATGAGTAACCAAGAAGATATCGATGTGTCCATCGATCTGCTTATCGACAAGATCGAAAAAAGAGATGCCATTTGTAATCTTAACTCTAAAAATTATTCAGATAAAATTGAAAAAAGACGGAACACGCAAATGGCTTTAAAAATTTCATTGGCAAAGTCTATCTTGACGTCTAATGGCCGGTGCAAAATTCTCCATTTGTTATAAACAGGATGCACCCAGTATCGTCTTCGTCTCCTTCTCCGACGTCCCAGTTTTCGGTATAAAATCCACAAAAGAATTGCCTCCTCCACGTCCATTCTCAATTAATTTTAATGCCAGACTGCCAAAAAATTGATTTTATTAGACAGGTCTCTGAACCGCGCGGTAATGTGAATGCTCCTGCCGCACGGTTAGCGCGCGCTACCGCGCGGTCATGTGAACGTAGCCTAAAGATTCATTATTGTAAATAATAAACCAAAAATCGTCACCACAAAGAATGTGAAATGGTAACGGAATCTTCTTTTTTAAATCACCGTTTCCCAATTCTATTTGAAATCGCTGCTGCTTTCCCTTCGCTACTCTGCTACAATATTTTATTCTGTACCTATTCCCTTTAGCTGTAACCCCAGCCTGCTTCTTATATACTCGTACAGTATCTATAGAACCTGCATATACGAACTCGCTTTTTGCTGATGATCTCTTATCATTAATTTGGAGCAAAGTTTTTTTTTAAAGCTGGAACCTTCCTAGCATAATACCTTCTGTATTTACAAGGGCTTAGGCCCGTCACCTAATGAAGCTTTCCTGCTTCCCCCGGTGTTTACTTCCGATGTTTATAAGATAAATAATGGTCAGGAATTGTAGATTTTTGATACTTTGCAAATATCTCGAGAACGGTCAACTTTATTAAAAAATGTATAACACCAATTGCTTTTTCTACCAATTGGACAACAATTACATTTTGTACAAGCTTGCTTCCATACATTTCTAACAAATCTGACTGTGTTTCTCATAACTGAGATTGAGATACATGTAGATATAAAACATGATATAAGTGAATTATACAGGGTGTCCACTTTCTGTATTCTCATTTCATTTGTATATCTTTCTTGTCATGATCGAAATGACGTCGTTCATTACTTCTCTATGATAGTTCGGCAGAGACTGGGTGTCTCTGCTTTACTGATACTTGGGATCAAGTTTTGCTTAGGTTTATTTGGTTTGGCAGAGGGAGACAAGCTTCCCTCTAACAATATACAGGGTGTCCATAAAGTCTCACCCCACACCCCGTATCTCGAGAATGGCGGAAAATATAAGAAAACGCAAAAACTAGTATCCCTTAGATTTTAGGGGGATTAATTGAAGACTAAAATTTTTTTGGCCTCGGCCAGCCGTTTAGGCTGGGCACCGACTGGCTTCAAAATCTTAAATCAGAAGGTATATCAAGTGATACCTTGTTTTAAAGGTCTCGTTAATTCGAGATCATTGCAGAATACCAGAGCTCTCTAGGATCTACCGTTCACGAATTACAGGGCGGAATATGTGACCTGGACTTTTTGCGGCCGCACCGAAATGGCAGGTAAAAATGCCTAAAAATAAATTTTTATGATCCCAAATAAGTAATTTAGTAGAAAAGATGGTTGTCCCGCACACTTTGACCGCATAGATCGAGCCTCCTTAGACCAAACATATCCAGTTGTTTTGAAAATTTTGGTCTAAGAAATTTCGAACTCTGTGGTCGAATTGGGCGGGACAACCATCTTGTTGGAACACTATTTTTTTTACTAAATTACTTATTTGGGATCATTTCTATTTATTTCTTCATCAAAGTCCAATAAACTGTTTCGATAATATCTATCGTTTCCGAGATATTTGCGAAAAAAATAAAGAACTTAAAATTCAAAATGAAACGTCCACGTTTCTTTGAAGAGAGAGGTCCAATGTAATATTTTCAGTAATATTTAAAACTTTATCACAAATGTTTTTACCCCATTTTTAAATTCTACAATTTCTGGACCAAAGTTAAAAAAATATTAGAGATGGTTTTTAAGATTTACGTATCTTGTAGGAAATTTAGATTTCTTTCATTAAAGTCTAATAAATTATAGCTCACTCATAAATTTCATACAAAATGTTGGACAAACAAAATTCTATTTCTTTTTTTTTTTTTTTTTTAACTAATCTTTTTATTTACAATTCCTTAATTTTATTATAACTAGGCTTCGCACTTTGATGTGTTTCTGTCTTTGTAATGTTATCCGTTCGCCTTCTTTGCCGTATTAGAGGCACGAGCTTTCCTGTAAAACGGTCATAGGTCCTTCTATGGCCCAAAATCATTTAAAAAAATATAAATGTTTTTTTTTTTTCACAGGATGAGTCATTTTAAAGGACATAGTCAATTATCTCGGAAACCTTTAGAGATAAGGAGAATACGTTATAAACAAACCTCCCTTATTTTTGGGGGGTAAAATCAATGATGACTTTGAAATTTTTCTACAAGGTCACTCTCAATGTTATTTTAAGGTCATATTTTTTTTCAAATAGAAAAATATAGGGATTTTTGTTTGTGGTATTCAACTTTGTATTAAAAAAATAAACATTTTTTGCTAAGATTTTTTCTTTGATTTGACTCATTAGATATCTAACAGATAATAGTTTTATAAGAACGCCCATTTTGAAATAATTGGGCATAAATGTGTTAACTTGAGTCAATCATAAATGTTATATTGGCAAATATTTGCACAATGGCGTGCCGTAATGGTACACATGTTAGAGATCTCTTTCTTAGAGCACGTCAAAGTAAAAATTATCTCTAAAACTGTAAGTCAATTCGAAAAATAATTTAAGCAAAAAAGATTTAACTTTTAATACAAAATTAACCCCCCCCCCCCCCCCCCAAAAAAAAAATATGAAATCTATTTTGGGACCCGCTATCCACTCTTCCTTACTTCGAAATACCTAATGAGTTTAAATTCCGACCCCACCACAAACGATTTCAGAATTTTAGTCTGATTTCCTCACTCCCTTCACCAACACGGAGTCTTGGTGGGGTACCTCAGTTTGTTTAACCGCTAGGAGGTAGGGACTACTCTCTTCTACTTTAGCCGTTCATAAATTTGCTTCTTAACACCACCATCAAAAACACTGATTTCTATTTAAAAAACAAACAAATTTTACCTTAAAATAACCTTGGAGAAAAGTTTCAAGGTCACAATTGAATTTCATACACCTCAAAAGAGCAAAGTTCATTCATTCTGTGAATGTGTGAATATGTTTCAATCCGATGTATGATTTTATTTCTTCAATCCGTATGAAGCTTCGAAAAATATTATATTCATGGATTAGAAAAGAGTTCACGCCTTTAGGGTGATAACACTTGTTTCATTTCATTAAGTTAATGTAGTAACATTGTTATGAGAAATATTCTAACTTTTAAATTTGTCCCCCCCCGCCTCATCCAGAAACAAATTTTAAACTCAAACTCCTTCATTTTGTTTANTCTTTCGCCTACCAATAAATAATGGAAAAAGTATCTATTTTTTTTTTTATGGATAAATATATATAAAAAATATAGGTCAGACGTTTTCGTCCCCTCGCTTCTTATTCCCTCAGTTCCCCTATCTAATAAAAATGTACAACTTTGTGCTCTTTTTTTAACGCCAAAAAAATTGCACTATCCAGGGGAAAGGAGGGGTGAAAAAGTCGACGGGGGATTTTTTATTATTATTCTGTATAGGGTGAAAACTAACAACACATTTGATGACTTTTTTGAAGAAAAAAAAATCTGGGCGTTAAATAGAAAACTAGTAGTCAAATAAAATCTAGGAGTTAAATAAATATGAAGGAATCAAATAAGAATCTAGAAGCTAAATAGAGAACTCGTTGTAAAATAAAATCTACGAGCTAAATAGAAAACTATTAGTCAAATAAAATCTAGGAGGTAAATAAATTTGTAGGAATCAAATAAGAATCTAGGAGCTAAATAGAAAACTCGTAGTCAAATAAAATCTGGGAGGTAAGTAAATATGAAGGAATCAAATAAGAATGTAGGAGCTAAATAGAAAACTCGTAGTCAAATAGAATCTGGGAGGTAAATAAATATGAAGGAATCAAATAAGAATGTAGGAGCTAAATAGAAAACTCGTAGTCAAATAAAATCTAGGAGGTAAATAAATATGAAGGAATCAAATAAGAATGTAGGAGCTAAATAGAAAACTCGTAGTCAAATAAAATCTAGGACGTAAATAAATATGTAGGAATCAAATAAGAATCTAGGAGCTAAATAGAAAACTCGTAGTCAAATAAAATCTAGGACGTAAATAAATATGAAGGAATCAAATAAGAATCTAGAAGCTAAATAGAGAACTCGTTGTCAAATAAAATCTAAGAGGTAAATAGAAAACTAGTAGTCAAATAAAATGTAGGAGCTAAATAGAAAACTAGTAGTCAAATAAAATCTAGGAGGTAAATAAATATGTAGGAATCAAATAAGAATCTAGGAGCTAAATAGAAAACTCGTAGTCAAATAAAATCTGGGAGGTAAATAAATATGAAGGAATCAAATAAGAATGTAGGAGCTAAATAGAAAACTCGTAGTTAAATAAAATCTGGGAGGTAAATAAATATGAAGGAATCAAATAAGAATGTAGGAGCTAAATAGAAAACTAGTTGTCAAATAAAATCTAGGAGGTAAATAAATATGAAGGAATCAAATAAGAATCTAGAAGCTAAATAGAGAACTCGTTGTAAAATAAAATCTACGAGCTAAATAGAAAATTATTAGTCAAATAAAATCTAGGAGGTAAATAAATATCTAGGATCCAAATAAGAATCTAGGAGCTAAATAGAAAACCAGTAGTCAAATAAAATCTAGGAGGTAAATAAATATCTAGGGATCAATTAAGAATTTAGAAGCTATATAGAAAACCAGTAGTCAAATAAAATCTAGGAGGTAAATAAATATCTAGGGATCAATTAATTTAGAAGCTAAAGAGAAAACCATTAGTCAAATAAAATCTGGGAGGTAAATAAATATGAAGGAATCAAATAAGAATGTAGGAGCTAAATATAAAACTCGTAGTCAAATAAAATCTAGGAGGTAAATAAATATGAAGGTATCAAATAAGAATCTGGGAGTTAAATAGAAAACTAGTAGTCAAAAATCTAGGATCCAAATAAGAATCTAGGAGCTAAATAGAAAACTAGTAGTGAAAAATCTAGGAGCTAAATAAATATCTAGGAGCTAAATAGAAAACTAGTAGTCAAATAAAATCTAGGAGGTAAATAAATATCTAGGATCCAAATAAGAATCTAGGAGCTAAATATAAAACCAGTAGTCAAATAAAATCTAGGAGGTAAATAAATATCTAGGGATCAATTAAGAATTTAGAAGCTAAATAGAAAACCAGTAGTCAAATAAAAATCTAGGAGTCTAGTAAAAGTCCAGATGAGGGGGCAAGAAAATCTAGAAGCCAATTAAAAAAAGGGCCTAAAGAAAAATCTTGGTGTCAAATATCTACATCTATAACTCTAGGAATTCAGATAAATCCTAATTGAGGAGTCAGGGAGTTATCACAAACTAGGATTTGGTACTATGTTGGGTTACTTTAGCCGGGCATATCCGACGAGATAGTATAGTGTCCAATTTTATTTTCATGGTAGCATATGCTCAACGGGTTGAGCAAATGCTCAAAAACTTAGCATTTGCTATTTTTTAGACATAATTCTCATTATGATTAAATGTGTTTTATTGATTATGTATTTTATTGCAATATTGAATTCGTCGCTCATCTCTGATCGCCCTTAATTTCTTATTGCTTCGAACACAAACTTCTTTTACATTCAGTTATTGCCAACTTCATACCAGAGGTATGAAACCCTAGATAATAATATTTTATTTTCAAAACGAAGATGAAAGTTCAGCTGTCTACGTCACATTCACATTGAATCCCGTTGGATGAGCAACATCCAGCGTGGTGGAAGACCATGTAGGTTGTCGCTCTAATGAGGTCAATATCGGTAGCTGTTTCGTAAAATTCCAACGAATGGAGGGTGAAAATGACCAATGTAATGTAAAAGAGACGTTAAGCAAAAAAAGATACCAATGAACATGGCAGTAGTCAGCGCTTATGTCACTTTGGACATACCAGTTCCCGTTAATCTACTGAATGTGAGTAACGTCCAGCGAGGTTTAGAATAAGTCGTGATGATATTCCTGTTCCAACTCAGGCTGGGTGAAGTCATTGTGGGTAATATGATTTTAAGAGTCCAGCGAATGAAGGTAAAATCTCCGTCTTGAATAACTAATAGATGATTTTAGCGTAGCCAGCGTGTATGACACGTTAAATACACCAGTTCCCTAAGTTCATTGAAATTAAGCAACATTCAGCGAGGTTCTGGTTAAAGTCAATTTGGGTGGCTGTTTTTTAAGTTTCCATTGAGGCTAAAGCCCCAGTCTCAAATGACCAATCGATGTTCAAAAGACGTTAAACCAAAAAACGAAAGAAGAAAGCTACTACAGTTCTTCTGTGGTGATGAAACCTTGTAAGAAGAAGATTTTTTTAAAGCAGTTTGGGGCGAGCTGGCAGGGGGTAACATAGAGGGGGATTTTTTTGATTCGAGACACAAAAAAAAAAAAAAAATTGGGAACATTCAAAATGTAGGGGAAAGTTAAAAAGAATTCTTTTTTTTTGATACCCCCACTCTTCTTGCAATATCACCCCTCAACATATCCCCACTACTTCCGTTATCTTAACATCTTTTTATGCAAGTCTCCCCACCATTAAACTTTGTATCGTTGTTAAAAGAAAGCTGTTTTGGGGAATGGAAAATAAGTTCCTAGCGAAAATTTCTTAGGAGGTTTTTGAGGAAGTTCAGATGGTTGCGGAGGATGAAGAATGAAGGAGTGAATGAGAAAGTAGAGACACCAAAGAGTGAAGAGGAGATAAAAAGTTTTCTGTTTTCTTGATGTTACAAGTTGAGTTTTTTGTGGCATTTTTTTATATTTGTTAAGAGAGCTGATATAGTTGACTTTTTAGGAGCATTATCTTTTAAAGAAGAACTTTGAATTGAGGGTACATTCCAGAATAAAATCAAATACTTTACCTAGATTCCGTTTTCAATGCCACAAAACACAAAAGACCTCAATTTCATGAAATAAAAATAAGGGATTGTTTTGATGACTATACTTATACACATCTTAACATATAAATCAGAAATTTGTGTGTACCTATGTATGAGGGGTTGTCTGTTACAATACCACAGCCCAAACGGTAGCAGATAACGAAAAATTTATGTGAATGGACTCCGCCAAAATCATGATGTACGACCCCAGGAAAATATCTAAAGCCGTTTTCGAGTTACGGCCAAATTTATAATTTCTTCTCCAAAATCGGACAGTCACGGTCTGATATTTTGAAATTTGTCGCGACATCATATCAACTCAAAGCGAGAAAATTTTAGATGGCCCTTTAGTCCTTATTTTAGTACATTTTCTGCAAAGGTATGGCCAGCTACTCCAGAGTTACGAGTTCGAAACCGGGAACGGGTAAAACAATATTTAGAAAATACTAAAAAGTCAGAATGGCCTTGCCCTTAAGGCACCTGGCGGAACGTTTAAATCTTGGTTTTTAATGGTTGCAATATGCAGGGTATACAAAAGCCCTAACCCCCCCCCCCCAATTTCAATTGTCCTTGAAAAACAAAGATAGCAATATAAGAACCGTAGCGTAGCACGGGCGAAACAGATAGTTAGGCATAAGGCGAATATTATCTCAAAATTCCAATTCGCTCTCGAGATATTTGATTGCTCTATTTTCTAAATTTCTCTCACCCTGTATAGATATATACAGATACCAAATTTGGTGAATTTCCTTTTCTGACCGTCCAGTTAGCAATTCCTTGACGGAACTACTCTCTTGTCAAACAAACTACCGATTCTAGTTAAAACCAATTCCTTGTTAAAATCATTGATTACAAGTTTTTAATTGTATGTTGGTTTTAAATATAAATTTATTATTATTAATAATAATAATTCTATTTTACTTAGAACTGACCGGGTGTTCTTCATCATAAGTTAACAGCCATGGGGCTGGTTTGTAACAACTCGCCATGAGTTGTTGATACTTGTGAATCCTCACGGATAATGCAGTAGTTTCTTCTCGCTTTCTGCATGGGTAATGAAAAAGATATGGTCAAGGTCGGACCCCGCCCTTAGTCGACTTTTACTACTGGAACTGACTTGAGTGCCTTGGAAGTATTCCCCCTATCCACAGCGGTGGTGTTGTATATGGTTAAAAAACCAGGAGAGCAATGATCTTTCTTTCTAAACCAGGAAAGCAATGCCACTCGCAAAGCAAGAGAATCTCGTCTGTCATTCCTAAAAATATTTGAGATGAAAAGGATTTGGGTGAGGGGTCTATTCCCATAAATTTTTTGGTATCTCTTATCGTTTTAGCTGATAATTGTACCGATAAAAAAGTTCGTTGTGGCAATAATCTATGGTCAAATGTTTAAAAAAAATCCTTTCTCATAGCGTAACTAGACGGATGATAAATTGAACGATTCGAAATAATATTTTCAATGTTGATAATTATAAATAGTGTTTCTGGTAAGTGTTTTGTTTTAATTTAATTTAAAAATAAATATTTTTTAACACAATTAACATGATATTTAAAGACCTAAACACATTTGTATCGAATTTCAGTATTCTTATTCATTTCGATATGGTGGTAATTCTTCATTTTGTATTTTTGTGGGCCTTACTTCTAGGTAGACTTTACTTCATATTATTATTTCAGTTTTTGAATTCAGCTTTCAGTTTTCTAGCACATCCCGAAGTATTACTTCTCACAATTGAAAATCGACAGGAATCGGAAAACTTTTAATGGGTTTCTTTTTCTGGAGGGTCTATTTTGGTAAAGAAAATGGAAGCGAGTTGTTGCCAATTTTGGCAACAACTCCCTTCCATTTGAATTTTCGATGCAAATTTTCTTTTCTTATTACATACGAGTACTAAAATGAAAGTGTGTGCTAAATTTCAAGGCGTTTATCCATCGCAACGCTACGAAGATTATGAGTCAGTCAGTACATAATATTTTACTTTTCAAAATAAGGGGCAAACCTAGACCTCAAATGGGATTTAAATGGGAAACTTTGGAATCGTCACAAAAAATAACACCCTCAATTTCTCGTGACGACTTCTAGTTTTATAATAAATAGTTTTTCAGATGTTCAAAAACATTTTTTTCTTTAAAAAAAATACCTTTTTACCCAAATCTGTTTGGAGTTGGCATTGTCTTCCTTATTTCTATCATGCCACAACCTTTTTTTCTGTGCTTCTTATCTTTAGCTGTACCATTTTCTGGCACGGTATCTTTTGTTTGCTTCTCACAGTACCTTTAATCACCTTTGATCTTTGGTTTCAAGCAGTTTTTTTTAAGTTGGATGACCTTCCCATCACAAACCTACTGTATTTACACGATTTAGTGGCGTCACCTAATGAAGCTGGGTTGCCAAATTAGGTGGTTACATTTTTTATGTTTTCAAAAATATTAACCCCGGTCAAAATACGGCCACTTTGCCCTAATCAGTAGATACTGAAAGGTGACCCGCCCTGTATACTCATATTCCCCTAATTAATACTTCATAACATTGAATCAAAAATATTAACCCCGGCCAAATACGGCCACTTTGCCCTAATCAGTAGCTACCGAAAGGTGACCCGCCCTGTATACTCATATTCCCCTAATAATTACTTCATAACATTGAATCAAAAATATTAACCCCGGCCAAATACGGCCACTTAGCCCTAATCAGTAGCTACTGAAAGGTGACCCGCCCTGTATACTCATATTCCCCTAATTAATACTTCATAACATTGAATCAAAAATATTAACCGCGGCCAAATACGGCCACTTTGCCCTAATCAGTAGCTACCGAAAGGTGACCCGCCCTGTATACTCATATTCCCCTAATAATTACTTCATAACATTGAATCAAAAATATTAACCCCGGCCAAATATGGCCACTTAGCCCTAATCAGTAGCTACTGAAAGGTGACCCGCCCTGTATACTCATATTCCCCTAATTAATACTTCATAACATTGAAAAGAACAACAACAAAAAAAGAATAAATAATTGTTAAATCTAGAATACTGCATTTCATTATGCAATTATTATCATATATTTGTTATTTTATATATTTGATTCAAAAAAATGCATTTTCCCAGGGTCATCAAGATTGCAACAAGGTGCATTTCAAAGTAAAAAAAAATCACATAGATAATGTTATGATCATAATACTAACTTGAGAACAAGATATACATTAACTGTGAAATAGAATTTTAATGAAAAAAAAAAACTCTGTCATCACATGCTCTGACGATGTTCTCAGGAGAGGACTACCCTCAGTGTAGTTATACATTATAAGTTTAACAGCCATGGGACTGGTTTACAACGAGTTTTTGATACTTCAGAATCCTTACGGATAAGGCAGCTTCTCCTTGCTTTCTGCATGGATAATGAAAAAGATTTATTTTCCAACCCATCCCATAGTCGCCTTTTATGACTGGCATTGTCTTAGGTGCCTTGGAAGTATTCTTTTTAAGTCCCCCTATCCATAGGGAACATAGGTAGTATATATATATATAATGCAGTAGCCCCTTCTTGCTTTCTGCCTGGGTAATTGAAAAGATATAGATTTCAAACCTTCACTTAGTTGCGTTTTATGACTGGCATTGTCTTGGTTGCTTTGGAAGTATTCTTTTTACCAAGTAGTAAGCGTAGGGATTGGCAGAAAACTCGCCATTTGGAACTATCGGCAGCATCATTCAAAGCACTTTCCCAAGTCTCTGCTCTCTCCTTCACTGCTTCCATTCCCATGTGGTTCTAGGTATTCCACCATCAATTTTGGAACTCTATACCGTGGTGGGAGTCTTTCGCCTGACAGGCTGATGCGCCATGACCAAACCAACGTCGTTGTAACGTTTGGATAAAAATTATAACATCTTCAATATTTTTAGTCAAGTAAAGATATAGTAATTTTTTAACCTTTATTATGGTTTTACTTTACATAGTATTTCCATTTAACCAACTTTTTTTTTGTCTCTTTGTATCTCAATATCTCTTGAACGCCTTATACGAATTTGATGAAAATGGGTATGAATATTTTTAGTCCATTTTAGGCTAACCCCGTCCTCTTTGTAAATTTTTAAGTGAGGAAGGTCTACAGTCAACGACACAGCAATCAAATGATGGTTGAACAATTAAAATCGCTAACTGCTGATCTCTTTCGCTTGAATCGGAAACAAATGAGACTGGTCACTGGACTAATTGTAGTCTCAGAAAATACCTACACAATATCGGAATCTTTAGGGAAAACCCATTGTGTGCACAATATGGGGGGAAGAGGAAACAATTGAGACTGGTCACTGGACTAATAACGGAACATTGTAGTCTCAGATAACACCTACAAAATATGGGAATCTTTAGGAAAAACCCATTGTGTACACAATGTGGGGGGACGAGGAAACAAATGAGACTTGTCACTCGACTAATAATGGGACATTGTGGTCTCAGAAAACACCTACACAATATCGGAATCTTTAGGGAAAACCCGTTGTGTACACAATATGGGGGGAAGAGGAAACAATTGAGACTGGTCACTGGACTAATAACGGAACATTGTAGTCTCAGAAAACACCTACACAATATCGGAATCTTTAGGGAAAACCCGTTATGTACACAATATGGGGGGAAGAGGAAACAATTGAGACTGGTCACTGGACTAATAACGGAACATTGTAGTCTCAGAAAACACCTACACAATATCGGAATCTTTAGGGAAAACCCGTTGTGTACACAATGTGGGGGGAAGAGGAAACAAATGAGACTGGTCACTGGACTAATAACGGAACATTGTAGTCTCAGAAAACACCTACACAATATCGGAATCTTTAGGGAAAACCCATTGTGTACACAATATGGGGGGAAGAGGAAACAATTGAGACCGGTCACTGGACTAATAACGGAACATTGTAGTCTCAGAAAACACCTACACAATATCGGAATCTTTAGGGAAAACCCATTGTGTACACAATGTGGGGGGACGAGGAAACAAATGAGACTTGTCACTGGACTAATAACGGGACATTGTGGTCTCAGAAAACACCTACAAAATATGGGAATCTTTAGGGAAAACCCATTGTGTACACAATGTGGGGGGACGAGGAAACAAATGAGACTTGTCACTCGACTAATAATGGGACATTGTGGTCTCAGAAAACACCTAAACAATATGGGAATCTTTAGGGAAAACCCATTGTTTACACTATGTGGGGAGGAAGAGGAAACAGCCTCCAGTGTAAGTTTGATTGCATTGATTTGAAAGTGAGTATCATTGGGTCACTATATTCAAGAGAGCAACTATTCCAAAACAATCTGATAAGAGAACTGCTCAAACTCTCTGAGCAAATGAACCTTAGCTTGAGAAATAGGTTTAACCTTAATACACAAAAATCCCATGAGGCTGAGGTGTAAAGATTCCAAACGTCGGGACGTGAAGCTGAATGAAATGAAATTTTAGTAGGCATCATAGCATTACAAGGAATTCTCAACAATGACTCCAATAACACTATGCCTAAGCTCACAATTTCCTTATAATGCTACCACTTTTCGCTATTACCATAGCTACTCAATTGTCCTCAGGAGGCTGAGTTACCACCAATCCCCAATTGGATGACCAAATAGAAAATTTGAAAAAAACCTTTATCAAATTTTCGACCCGTCCAGGAATTGAATCCGGAACCTCCTTTGAGCAAACCGAGTGTGATGCGCACTGTGCCACGGAAACGTGACAGAATGCTCGAATGAAATCTACAGAAATACTCTCGAGTAGGTTATACAGTAATTCCAAAATATGATTTTAAAATTCTTATCCAAAAGAATTATTAGATGGAAAAAAAGTAACCTAAAAACCAGTTTCCATGTTTGTAAGGTATACAATTATACATTTCTGTAGTTGATATAAGATTGCAGTTGATATCATCAAGCTAGAGCTGGATGTTTGTATTTGGTCACGTTGATACTAACTCGAATGAAAGATAGATTTTTTGAATGCGCAAACCAATAGTACAAGGTCACTCCAATACTCGAACATTTCATACACCAATCTCGAATATTTTAATGCAAAAATTAGACTCTTGGAAGATTTAATACTGAACAAGGAGTAAGTTTGTGTACAAGGTATTGATGGAGGTCTGTTAGAAAGTGGTAATTGTAAATCCAAGATGACCGCCTCAACAAAATAAAGAATATGGCCTCTCCTTTTTTTGCTTAACGCCTCTTTAGACGGTCATTATGAGCGTTAAAACGGGGAAAATTACAAACCAGCTACCCAGAGAAGACGTTTCTGTGGCAGAGTGTGCATCAAGCTCAGCTCGCACAAGGAAAAAAAGTAACACGGATTCGATTTCTGGCCGAGTCGAAAATTTGAAAAAGGTTTTTTCGTACATTTTACTTAGTCTGGTTGTGATTGGGTGTAACTCAGACTTCTTAAAACAATTAAGTAGCTATGGTAATAGCGACAAGTGGTAGCATTATAAGGTAATTGTTAAGAGTAGCTTAGGTTTAGTGATATTAGAGAGATTGTTGTAAATACCTTGTAATGCTATGGTGCCCACAAAATGTGATATAATAACACAAAGGAACAAATATTCACATTTTTTTTTTACATTTATATTGACCTCATTTAGCCTGACTGGCAATACCAGGGATGAAAACTACGGGATCAATGATCACCAGCCAAGTACTACTTCACTTTCAATTCAAGTAGACACTATCTTTTCGGTTCACAAAGTAAGCAATATCTTCTGAGTTCACAAAATAGGCACTAGCGCCTGGGTTCATTACAAAATAGGCAATATCTTCTGGCTTCACTACAAAATAGGCAATATCTTCTGGGTTCACTACAAAATGGGCAATATCTTCTGGGTTCACTACAAAATAGGCAATATCCACTGGGTTCACTACAAAATAGGCACTATCATCTGGATTCACTGCAAAATAGGCATTATCATCTGGGTTCACTACAAAATAAGAAATATTTTCTGAGCTCAGTACAAATTAGGCAATCTCGTCTGGATTCACTACAAAATAACAATATCTTCTGGGTTCACTACAAAATATGCACTATCTTCTGAGTTCAATACTAAATAGGCAGTATCTTCTGGGTTCACTACAAAATAGGTACTATCTTCTGAATTCACTACAAAATAGGCTGTATCTCCAGGGTTCACTACAAAATAAGCACTATCTTCTGGGTTCACTAAAATGTAGGCAGTATCTTCTGGGTTCACTAACAAATAGGCAATATCTTCTGGGTTCACTACAAAGTGGTCAGTATCTTCCGGGTTTACTACAAAGTAGGCACTATCTGCAGGACTGTGAATGATTGCAAGAACTCACCTACAGGTTCAACAATATTATTTTTAAATTGAACTCCGTGTGTTCTCCCATTATTTCTTAAAATAATAGAATTTCTTATTAAAAATTTCTCTTTGCTTTCTCCGTTATAAAACTAATATAATATCTTGTTGCACTCCGTCAAAAATATCGAAATTTATTCCTAATATTCAAGTAGGTATATTCCTATAAACTATATAAAGAGAGCACCAAGAGTGGGGTGACGAGAGTCCCTGGGACTAGGCTTTTTGAGTGTCCTTTAAGAATTTGTTTATTTTAGTAAAGAGGCCCGTAATTTTTAGTCACGGGCACAGATTCTTTCGGCGGCCCAGATTCTGTGACACAGTAGGGTCATGTTAAAGACATCATATCGAGATCCTTTGTGTAGACTCTTAGGGGAGGATGAAGAAACTGCTAATCACGTCACTTTTGATTGCAACTCCCTACTTGCGTTTAGACTATGGGGCATCTACATCCCAGGCTTGACGTCCCCAAAAAAAAACCAGACAAAAGATTGATCAAATTTGCTCATATATTTGACCTTAGTTAGGTATACAGCCTACTTTTCAAGCAAAGAAAGCCCAATTGAGAATTTTTTTTTATTTTTTTTTTAAAAAAAATCGCCCCAGAAGAGCTTTTGCATTACTTCAGGGCACTATCTTTGCAGCCATTTCGGAAACGAGAAAATTCCATCAAAATTTTTTCGTTCCGGGTGGGATTCGAACCCACAACCTCCAGACAAAGAGTCAATGGTCTTAAAAACTAGTCCACTGTGAGGCTTAGATGCAGGAGCTTGTACAGCCCCCACGTAGGAATTTATCTCACGAATATACGATATCACTTGTGCAACGCTTATTGTATTTGACTTGGCGGGCGGGGCGCTCCTAAATTTATAGACCCTACTCACTTATAATGCCCTGGATGGCTAGGGTGACCATACGTCCCACTTTCGGCGGGACAGTCCCGCTTTGAAGACCCTGGTCCCGCTGTACCCAGCAATGGCTTGTGGGTGCTAAAATGTCCCGCTTTTGACCAAATCAATAAATATATCCCGCTTTTTGGTGAAAATTCGTAGACATTTTCAAGGAAACTGACTTTTTGGTGTTGTTGTTATTGTTGGGTGTTCGTTGATAACTCAGGACCCACGTGGTCAATCAGCTGATTTCTCTCATACACAAAGTTTGGAACAGTGCCGACGATCGCGTTGATGCATTTACCCTTACTTATTGACGAGTGGATGTAGATTTGTTCGCAGAGTTACCAATAGGATGTCTAATATAAATTTGTTAAATAATAATGAAACTAGCTGTTTAAAAAATAAATGCTTCCGTTTGAGAAAAATCAGCTCCGTGCGGAAATCAAACCGGCTACCTGTATTGAAAGTTAGAAGCGCTACCTCTCAACCACGAATGCTTGTAATGTTGAGTATTAGGTAGGGTAGCGTACCTACTTTATTTAGTATTGAAAGCTATGCTCATCGTCAAGTTAAACATCAACAAAAGTTGTATAGAATTTCATGTACATTTGAAGAAGAGCCCCGTCATGCTGAAGAAAATTTGATCTGCTAATTATGTTTTGCATGTCATTTACACTAATAAATAAGGGCACCCATATAAATTTCCCCTCCGCACCACCGCTACAAAAAAAATCCGCGTACCCCCCACCCCCAAAAAAATGCCGCGTACCCCTTTGGCCCCAAAAATTTCTGGTCACCCTATTTCTACAGTACACAGAACATCTCGTTAGTTTGGCAACTTTATGGTGATACCAAATTTTTATTTTCACAATTAAGATATGTTGCTGATTTCTGGTACGTCGTGATGAGAAAAAGAAGAAGAATAGTTCATCCAACTAGAATAAGAATTATTTTCTTAAAATTTATGTTTTACCATGCTTCCCTATCACGATCTTTAATGAGGAAACATTCAAATATAAAATTGACTCAACACAAAACTCAACTTTTTTTTTTTCAATTCGGAATTGGCAATTTACAATTATGTTGTTGTTTTTTTAGAAGAGTTAGGTCACTAGAACTTGAATCCTTCCCACACTGAGATGGATATTTCTATCTACAGAAGAGCTAGAAGAGAGTTAAGGATGTTGTGGTACCAAATTATTTCAACGATAAATCAAGATTCTTAACTTTAAAGCTCTCTTGCAATCGTTTTCAATTGCGATTCGCTTTGACTAGTTTGAAACTAGCCTGTGTAAAGGTAGCGCACCCGTTCGCTAACTTATCTCCTGAATAATAACTTTGAAGCTAAACTGCCAGCTTCTATGGCACGATGAATACACCATTTACCGTTCGATCACTGAAGTTAAGCAACGTTCAGCGAGGTTGATTCATGTGGGTTCGCGCCGTCGTGATACGGGCAATTTTCCGGCCCCTACCCAGGTTGGATGAAGTCAATGTGGGTATCTGGTTTGCAAGTTTCCAGCGAATAGAGGATAAAACCCCGGTCTCGGATTACCAATAATAGATGTTAAAGAGACTTTAAGAAAGAAAAAAAAATATATGTTTTGTTTTATCTTTTGGATTCCATAGAACTGAATAATAACATATGATAGTAGATAGAGGGTTCAATTCATTAAGCTTCACCCCCTAAGATTTGAAATCCTCACAGCTCAGCCTTATGGGCTTTTTGTGTATTGGGGTTAAGCTTATTTCTCTAGCTAGGATTCATCTGCCCAGAGAGTTTGAGCAGTCTTCTTACCAGATGGTTTTGGACGGGTTCCTCTCTGGAGTTTAGTGGTCCAATGATACTCTCCAATTGAGTAGAGCACTGCAATTTAAGATGACATGATAGGCTGTTTCCTCTTCCTCCCCACATAGTGCACACAATGGGTTTTCCCTAAAGATTCCTATATTGTGAAGGTGTTTTCTAAAATCACAATGTCCGTTATTAGTTCAGTGACCAGTATCACTTTCCCATTTAAACAAAGGAGATCAGCAGTTAGAGATTTTTATGGTTCAGCCATAATTTTGTTTGTCCTGAAGTTAGTTGATAGCGTACTCCTATAATAACACTATGCTGATCCATCACGATGTAGTCAGTACCCAACAAAATGTAAAATTACTCACCCAATCTTGTATTGAATACCATCTTTCCAACAGAAATGGACGACTGAGAAAAATTACTTCCTAGACGCAAAAGTGTGGTGATAGCCCAACTTCGTTCAGGATGTTGTCGGCTGGTACAAAACTTTGATCCCTTTATGGACGTGTTGCGCCCTAAATGTAGAATCGCAGAACATGAAGTTTGTCATCTGTTCGACAAACCCCAATCGGGACTAACCCCGTCGAGGCTACAGTTTTGCTTGACCTGAAAGAAGAAAAGAGAATGTCGCTATCAGCTGATCTGAGAGCATAATTTTGTTACCTTGTCCAAATATAATATTGGTGTTCGGCCGTTTCTTTTAAAGTAGAACCAATCAGCCAACGTCTATGGTACGTGGGAAGGTCCCGTTAAGAATAGTCAGATAAGATACGATATGCGTTGTTTTAATTGTTGGGAGACCAGTGACCACCCAGGTTTGTTCCAATGAACAATTACCCCCCCCCCCAACTAATTGCACTAGAAAAAAAATTGGAAAATGGGACATATCGCACTATATAAAAAATCATACAAAATGGGACAAATCACACTATAAAAAATTGGAAAATGGGAAAATGGCACTATTAAAAAATTGGAAAATGGGAAAATCGCACTATAAAAAAATTGGAAAACGGGAAAATCGCACTATTAAAAAATTGGAAAATGGTACAAATCGCACTATAAAAAATTGGAAAATGGGAAAATCGCACTATTAAAAAATTTTAAAAATGGGAAAATCGCACTATTAAAAAATTGGGAAATGGGACAAATCGCACTATAAAAAATTGGAAATTGGAAAATCACACTATTAAAAAATTGGAAAATGGGACAAATCGCACTATAAAAAAATGGAAAATGGACAAATTGCACTATAAAAAAATTGGCAAATGGGACAAATCGCACTATAAATAATTGGAAAATGGGACAAATCGCACTATTAAAAAAAAAATAGAGAATGGGACAAATCGCACTATAAAAAAAGTTTGAAAATGGTAGGGACATGTTGATCTGAGGTTACCGGAAAGGATTTGATGGTCTTGGCTTGTTCTGTAATGCATCGTCCTGGTGCGTCGAACCGTTCATTATGAGGAAGTTTGCCGGTTCTAGTACCCGAACCATCTTTGGTTTCATAAAACAGTTCTAGAGATTCTGTAGATATACTTATCTTGATTGGTTTATTATAGCAACAATTGGTTGACTGAATGTATCGTATACCAAATCTTGGTTACATAAGTACATAGGTACTCGTGATATGTGGATACAGCCACTTTTGTGGTCAACAACTGGGGTAGAGAATGTAGTCATTGGAAATAGTCATCTCAAAATTTTAGGCCTCATTCACTGGAGCCGACTATCTACGACTTTTGATCGTGCGTAGTCGGACGAAGTCGCGATAATGATACCAACATCAGGATTTAAACGAGAGTGGTCACTCTGCAACGAGTTATGTGTTTAGTTCCGACTTGCGGCTCGATTCAGACATGTTGGGGGATTTGGTCTGACTGGTCGTACGTACTCCTCTACTCATCATTGCTTTTTCTCAAATTGATTTTCTCAAAGTCCGGAGTCGTTCGTAGTCAGCTCCAATGTGAAAGAGGCTTTAAAAGGGGAATACGTTGATGTTTGTCGAAATCGGTGCACCATAATAGGAAAATATATCGAAAAATTCCAGAGAGTGAGAGAAAGGGGGAGAGAGAGAGAGAAAAAGAAGGAAAGAGAGAGGGAGAGAAATAAAACGCGCTAGGAGAGCACCTGAATTAAGTACTAGTGGTTCCGTGAATATCAATGCGTAAATGTCCAATATTAACATTTGCCCGGGTGGCCAATATAGCGCAAAAATAATTTAATCTAACAGGGTGAATCATTTTCAAGTACAGTCAAATATCTCAAAACCTGTTGGAGAAGAAAACATTCTGTACAAAACCCCTTATTTTTTGAGAGAAAAATTAATGGTGATGTTGTAATTGAGGTTTTTTTTTTTTTTTTAAAAAAAAAAAAAAAAATAGAATCCTGTATATTTATTTTATTTTAGTTTTTTATTAAAAAAGAAACATATTTTGCTTATATTTTTTTTTATTTGACTGACAGTTTTTAAAATAATTTTGTCCTTTTCGTGCTCTTAGTAAGAGATATGTAACATGTTGTGTATTATCACGGCACGCCGATTTGCAAATATTTGCGCATAAACCCTTGATATTTCACTAAAATTTACACATATATGCCCAAAAATTTCAAAATGGGCATGTCGATAATACTTTATGTTTGATATCCTCTTATTCGGAGCAACCTTTAAAATATTACAACCTTTAAAAACCAAGATGTAAACGTTACGCCAGGTGCCCTATAGGCACGACCATTCTGACTTTTTAGAATTTTCTAAATTTAATTTTACCGTTTTCGGTTTCGAACTCGTAACTGTCGAATGGCTGATCATACCTTTGCAGAAAATGTCCTAAAATAAGAACTAAACGGCCACCGAAAACTTTCTCGCTTTGAGTTGATATGTTATCAACTCAAAATATAAGATTTTGGTGAATATATTAGAAATTTACCGAAAATCGAAGTCGGGTTGACATATTTTAGCTCTGATAATTTTCCCTGGGGTAGTAGACCATCATTTTGGGGGGAAGGGAGTTATTCCTATCTAATTTGGTATTGCAGCAGACAACCCAAACCATATAAGTACATACACACAAATTTCTGTTTTTTGTTTTAGATAAGGAAAATTATTTTCTATATTCTTGAAACTAAGGGGAAACCCCGTTCAATAAATTTTTCCACCGAATTTTCCAATGAAATGTTGCCAATTTATTTATAATCAACTATGAACGTGTAATTTAGGAGAGAAAAAAAAACAAACGCCAGATACGATCACATTGCTATGTGATAAATATGTAAAGATTTCACACAAATATTTCAGGTACCTTGAAAATAACACTTACAAGAATAAGCAAATCTTAAGTCGAATCACCTTTAAATTTGCTTCAAAGNAAAAAAAAAAAAAAAAAAAAAAAAAAAAAAAAAAAAAAAAAAACGGTAAAGTTGGAGGAGATGTATGTACTATTTGGAGCAGGTACACTGCAACATTAATTATTATCATTTATTGAATTTTAATTTAAATTCATAAGGTGTATAACTGCCTATTAATCGATCATAAACCTTATTCCTTACATTTCAGAGTATATAAACATAATGACAAGGTATAAAAGGTGACAGTTATGGAAACTAAAACGAAAAGTTTTATTTTTGGGAAAATCTATATTATTTGCCAAATACTATACAGGGTGTCCCAAAAGTCCGAGACCGCCTGAATATCTTTTGAACGGCTTTATGTGAAGTTTTGAAATTTTGCATGGTATTATACACTAAATTAAACCACGTGATGGTGTGTCCAATTTTTTAGGGGCGGGTCCTATGTGGCCCCCAGAAGGTCCAACTTTTGTTTTTTTAAATACGAACCCCTTGTGATACATTTTGGGAAAGACAATAAAAATGGAAGAACTTTGCAAAAAAAATTACACGTTTAGCTTGTTTGATTTCAAAATGGCGGCCATTTGAAATTTCCAAGATATGGCTTCCAAGAGTGTCTTAAACTAGGCGACTTTTTTGCAATGGGATATTGAATGATTGCATAGGACACCAATGTTGAAGAACCTACTTTTTAGACATAATTCGGCAAGTTTTAGACACTTCGTCTCGGCGAATTATTTCTAAAAGTAGGCGAAGTGTCTAAAACTAGGCGAATTATGTCTAAAAAGCAGATTCCTCAACATTTGTGTCTTATGCAATCATTCAATATCCCATTGAAAAAAAATTCGCCTAGTTTTAGACACTTTTGGAAGTACTATCTTGGATATTTCAAATGGCCGCCATTTTGAAATCAAACACGATAGACGTGTAATTTTTTTTACAAAGTTCTTCCATTTTTATTGTCTTTCCGAAAATGTATCACAAGATGGGGGTTCGTATTTAAAAAACAAAAGTTGGGCCCCTGGGTGCCACATGGGACCCGCCCCTGAAAAATTGGTCACACCATCAGGTGGTTTAATTTGGGGTATAATATCATGCAAAATTTCAAAACTCAACATAAAGCTTTTCAAAAGATATATTCAGGCGGTCTCGAACTATTGGAACACCCTGTATGAGGGACTGTAATAGAAAGTGAAAAGGAATATTTTTTTGAAGAAAATGTGATCCTTTGTAACTTGTTATCCTGATCTGCTGCTGAGAAATGAAGCACCGGTGTGCTAGAAACCAAAATTTAACGAAAAATGGGGTGACTTTTCATTTTCTCACAAATATGTGGTGGGCAGATATCTCGAAATCAATGAGGGGCGGGAAAAATGAATAGAAACAAGCATGTAGGAAATTTAGATGGCTCCAATTTTTGTACCCTACCTTCTTTGAGATATAGGGGAAAAATTGAAAAAAGTGACCTTCTCCACGCCCCCATACACTCCGCTCACCCCCAGGTTCGGGGACTTTTACCATATTTATCTCCAGCCAACGCTCTCTAAATGTAAAATAACTAAATCTGCTCTAATGCCACCGCCTAGGTTATACAGGAAAGGCTGGATTCATTGAACTTTATTTTTGCAAAATTTAAATTCTTTGGTTCCCTATGACCTTTGTTCATCAAAACAATTTTAAACTGTGTCAAACATTATTCGTGTAGAGCTGATAAGGGGAGAAAAGTAATCCGGTGTTATTGATAAGACGTTACGTCCAAATTATTAACCCAATTAATGGAAATTAGTAAATGAGAACATGTCAATGATAAAAAAGGCAAATTCAATCAACAAAACTCTGCCAATGCAGCATAATATGAGTTTGTTATATGGAGTGATCAAGACGCTCTGACAGTAGGGCGTGAAATTTATCCTCATGAATTTGAAATATTGCCTACGTAAATAATAGCCACTGAGGGGAGCAAGACTTTTTTTTTTTTTTTTTTTTTTTTTTGGNAATTTTATTTTTTTTTTGCTTAACGTCTCTTTAACATATATTGGTCATTCGGGACGGGAGTTTTATCCTCCATTCCCTGGAAGTTTTCAAACCTGCTACCCACATTGACCTCATCTAGCCTGGATTGGGCCGGAAAAATAGGCCGCGAACCCACGTGAACATCCACATGAAACAATCTCGCTGGACGTTGTTTAACTTCAGTGATTGAAACTGGTGTATTCAATGTGCCAAAGACGCTGTCTACAAAAAGTTTCCTTGTAACAAAAGGCATCCAGTCTTTAAAAAACTAAAACTCTTTTTTAAACCAAGGATGGAAAGTTATCAGCAAACTGCAGTATATACGCATGAATACTATGGGGATCAAGCGAGGGTGCTATTCCAGAAAAACATATAGCTAAATAGAGTAGGCACTGAACACAAGGTTGTGGACTGGTAGAATTAAGAAAAGCCACGCTAATCCCAAATTAAACTGGGAACATGTGAACTTAAAGAAGAAAAATAGCACCCAAAAATGGTCGGTATAAGCAAAATAGTTGGTCCAATATAAATAAGAATCTTTGAATATGTTAATTATAAGTGTTAAAAATATATTAACTTTTAAATAAATCAAAACAAAATACTTATCAAAAACAATGAATCATTCGAACTAGTTTCGAATTGTTCGATGATGAATCGAATGATTGGAAACTAGTTTCTTTATAAATAATAATAAATAGTGTTTTTGGTAAGTGTTTTCTTGTTATTTATTTAAAAGTTAATATAAAATATAAACTAGGTGTGTCCGTGGACAAAAACGGGCGGAGCCATCCGTTTCAGCTCGAATTTTCGGGCACCACATAAACTTTAGCATATTGCTCCATTATTCCGAGAAAACAAGATTTTTTGAGAATACCGCACCTTTCTCGATTGCATCATGCCGTTGGGTAGTAGGTCCTATTTGAAACGCAAAATAATCGGCCGAAAAATCGGAAACGGTTCAAGATATTGTTCCGAAAATAGAT
>CM022884.1:8771783-8816397 GCA_012654025.1 Pachypsylla venusta | reverse complement strand
ATATATATATATATTATATATAGGTATCTATAATTATATATATTATGTGTGTATATCGGGTTGCTTAGGAAAAACTGGAAACCTTAAGATTTCGTAATAGAAACTGAAATGCATTGATATGGATGTTAAAATTTGACAACACCTCCACCACGCTGAAAAAACTCAAGTCCAATTTTTTTTAAAAAAAAACATGGGCCCAAAAAAATAATGCTTTTTTGTGGACGAAATTTATTTGACTTTAGAACATTGATATGAGGGGGAAAAAGAAAAAAAAATACTAGAAATTAACAATTCTACAGCTTTTAAAAAAATATGAAAATTCTAAAAATCTATTTATTGATTTTCATAAAATGGAAAGCAATCATAACAAAATAATCTAAAAATCTATTTTTTGATTGTCATAAAATGGAAAGCAATCATAACAAAATAATTTTGAGATATAATAAAGAAAATAAAAAATTATAGCTAATAATAAATAATAAAAGTGTAATAAATTTAATTACCATCTCATATAATTACTAAATACACAAGGGTACTACTAGTGTACTTTTTCACTTTTCTTTTAAAATTAATAAAAATAAATATTAAAATTTTTTGTCAAACCAATGTTAAGATATAAAATATTAAATTAATAATATTATTAAAAATCTCGTAAAAAAACAAACAAAAAAAAAAACAAATATTTCTGATTCTCCCGTCTCCACTAACTTGATATTTAGGCACTCTCGTGTTAGTGTGGTTCCTTTTTATATATTTATTTTTTGTGGGTCCTATCTCAATTGGTTGTTCATTGTGAAAGGTTAGTTAACTCGTTGTACTTGACATTGGAGTAGCAGTGGCACGCTATTTTGGTTCTGAATGTTGTCTACGGTTCATTGTGTCTACTCATGAAAAAATGCATTTTTTGGGTATTTGACATTCAATTTTTTATTTCTTTTTTTTATATCTTGTTTTATTGTGTCTGAGCTGTTGCAAATTTATTCGCAGTGGTTTCTGTGTAGTGATCATTTTTAATGAATTTAGATTTATTCTGTTTAATACTAACCTTCCTCAAGGAACAAAATGTTGATTTTTGATTCTTATATTTTTGAGTATTCGTTCTTTATTTTTTATTTTCATTTTTGTTTTTTGCTTAATTTATGATGTTTTTATTTAAAAATTACTTCTATCTTTTTCACAATATTATCATTTTTAACCTTCCTTAATTTGTGATTCTGATTTTTATTTTTTCAAGTCTTTTTCCATTACTTGCAATTTTACTTTTTGTATATATTTTTCTTAATTTTATCAACACCAGATTTTTTACAGATCTTAAAATTAGTTTACCAATAGGGTTTTTACTGTAATATTATTATTTTTGTTCCGAAAAATGTTAAATTATGAAAGTGACTTAATTCATTAAAGTCTTTCTCTTTTCTTTATTTATGGTTTTTATTTTTAATTTTAAAATTGTATTTTTGATTACATTTTGAACATTTTTCTTGGTTTTTAGCTCTGACCAATTTATTGTATTTCAATTTTCTTTTATTATTTAAATTTAGTTAAAATAATCGGTATATAAATATGTACTTTTAATCTCTTTTTGAGAACAATTTATATACACTAAAGGCTTTGTGTCAATAGTTTTGGTTTTTTGTGTTTTTTCACAATGGGTAAGTATTTTTTTTTTAAATATTCTGCTGCGTTTGAATTGTATTGCTCTTTTTAGTTTTTCTTTATTTTGATATTAAGTCTATATGCATTTTAATAACTGCACAAACTTTATCAAAAAAAAAAAAAAAAAAAAAATGGAGTTTTTAAGAGCTATCGGTGTGTAGGGTACGCTATCTGAATTAATTTGTTATTTCGTAGGTTGCGCTAGAATTTTCAAAAACGGAGATATGAAGTTCAGATTATTCGTTACGTTTACCGTATCACGGCTCTCAGAAACTCCTCTATTCTTCTTTGTACACCCTGTGTAATGTCATTTCGGGGTTTGTTAATATTATGTTCTGTACCCTATTTTGTAGTTTAAAATATATCACTATAAGATTTTTCTTTTATATACCCTTAATGACAAAACTACCGTTTTCATGTCACTTCCTAGTAATGGCGGGAGAACATCAAAATAGACTCTAACCAAAAATCGAATTCATTGTTTTCTACCGAATGCGGTAGAAAACAATATATATAAATCTTCACGAATTAGTCACCATCGGCTGTGATGATGTCACCTTATTATGATAATGAATGTGAATAACTTTTAAAAATATTTTCATTGACAGATACACAGTTTACACAGGGGTTATGTTTTCAAAATGAGAATATTCTAGTACAAGTGGATCAGTGAACTATAGACCTCCTGAAAATCTTTTGAATAGCTTTATATGGAATTTTGAAATTTTACATGGTATTATAACCCAAATTAAGCCACCTGATGGTGTGAACAATTTTTCAGGGGCGGGTCCCATGTTGCCTCCAGGGGGCCCAACTTTTGTTTTTTAAATACAAACCCCCATTTTGTATTACATTTTCGGAAACACAATAAAATTAGAAGTACTTTGCAAAAAAATACACACGTCTGGCGTGTTTGGTTTCAAAATGGCGGCCATTTAAATTTTCCAAGATATGACTTACAAGAGTGTCTAAAACTAGGCGAATTTTTTGCAATGGGATATTGAATGATTGCATAGTACACCAATGTTCAGGAACCTGCTTTTTAGACATAATTCGCCTAGTTTTAGACAATTCGCCTACTTTTAGAAATCATTCGCCTAGTTTTAGACACTCTTGGAAGTCATATCTGGGAAATTTCAAATGTCCGCAATTTGGAAACTAAACACGCTAGAAGTGTAAATTTTTCCAATTTGGAGACCAAACACGCTAGACGTGTAAATTTTTCCAAGACTTCCAAGAGTGTATAAAATAGGAGAATTATTTCTAAAAGTAACGTGAAGTGTCTAAAACTAGGCGCATTATGTCTAAAAACTAGGCGCATTATGTCCACATTCGTGTCCTATGCAATCATTCAATATCCCATTGCAAAAAAATGGCCTAGTTTTAGACACTCTTGGAAGTCATATATTGGAAATTTCAAATGGTATCCATTTTGAAACCAAACACGCTAGACGGTAAATTTTCTTGCAAAGTACTTCTAATTCTATTTTCTTTCTGAAAATATATCACAAAATAAGGGTTCGTATTTAAAAAGTAGGGCCCCCTGGGGCCACATGGGTCTCGACCGTGAAAAAATGGTCACACCATCAGGTGGTTTAATTAGAGGTATAATACCATGCAAAATTTCATAACTCCACATAAAGCTGTTCAAAAGATATTCAGGCGGTTTCGGACTTTTGAGACACTCTGTATATTCTTGAAGTGTGCTTTTTTTTGTTTTTTGGCTGGGCGATAAACACAAATGATAACAATTCAATGGGCATTCACCCCGCACAGTTAATTGAGTTGAATATTGCTAACCCATTCTTGTCTATCAGATATAAATATTTTGGTTGGTCTCTTGTCTGATCCTAAGTTTTTGCTAGTAGTTTTCAGTAGCTCCAATATGATTAACCCATTCTTGTCTATCAGATATAAAAATATTTCGGTTGGTCTCTTGTCTAGTCCTAAGTTTTTGCTAGTAGTTTTCAGTAGCTCAAATATGATTAACCCATTCTTGTCTATCAGATATAAAAATATTTCGATTGGTCTCTTGTCTGATCCTAAGTTTTTGCTAGTAGTTTTCAGTAGCTCCAATATGATAAACCCATTCTTGTCTATCAGATATAAAAATATTTCGGTTGGTCTCTTGTCTGGTCCTATGTTTTTGCTAGTAGTTTTCAGTAGCACCAATATGATTAACCCATTCTTGTCTATCAGATATAAAAATATTTCGGTTGGTCTCTTGTCTGATCCTAAGTTTTTGCTAGTAGTTTTCAGTAGCACCAATATGATTAACCTATTCATGTCTATAAGTTTTTAATAATTCGTTTGGATTTTTCTCCCATTCGTTATGTCTCATACACACTCATCATCTGAGCGCACGGCAGTGCGCCAGGCCAAGTTCCGGAAAGCACCAGTTTATCTTTACACGAAGCAATTCGCCAGGTTTTTCACACCGTCAGATATCCGGTTCTACAGGGGATAGGTCATTGAAATTTTGAACATACATTCCGTAATATAGTACAATACTACAGGATAAACTTCAAAATTTAATGTTAACCCGGGTAGGAGATAGGTAATTTCAAAGTTTGCACTTTTGGATACTCACTGACTGATTGACTCACTGATCATCAAAAGTTTCAGGCACTTCCCGTACACCTAGAGTGCTGAAATTTTGCATGAAATTAGCAATTGACATTTTAACTGTAAGTGCTCCAAAACGGTGTCGCTTTAGGGAAGACAGTACAACGTATTTTAATGTAGTATTAACTGATAAAAAACTGAAATCTTGCATAGTTAGATATTTACATGCAATATAGCAGGAAATAATTTATATTTAAACTTGGAGTGAAAAATCCAAGTGCTCCAAAACGGTTCCGCTTTAGGGAAGGAGATGGTCGAAAACTAGTTTAAACTTGTAGGACGCTGAAATCTTGCATGTAGGAAGATCTTGCATATATTCACTCTTTTACTACCAGTGCTCCAAAACGGTTCCGCTTCAGGGAAGAAAATGCACGAAATCTAGTTTCAACTGCTAAGACTCTGAAATCATGCATGAAGTTAGAGGGACTTAAATTCAATTAAACCCACAAATGTCAAAATTGAAACGCGTCAATTCTCAGTGCTTTGCTTTCAGGTAAGAAGATACACTATAAATATTGCTGTTTTTATTTGCGTTGTAGTGTATATTACTTTATCAATACTTTGGTGTTAGATTTTATTGGACATTTGGGTGCGGTTTACACAGAAATTTCCTGTTTTCCGATTTGTTTTGTAATCGAAAAGAAGAAGAAGAAATAAAGAAAAAACGGCCAAATAATCAGTTACATATAGTAATCTTTACAAAAAGTATTGATATCTCACAAAAAATTTATCATTGAAAAAAGGCCAAGTTCCTTCCACTTTCCCAAAAAATTCCGCCTATGAAAGTAGTGATATCCATTATTGAGGCCAAGTTTATTGTTGCTGCTGTATATCCCGCAATGAAATTTATTATTGCACGTTCTTCTGTCTCAATTCTCTTAAAGTAATACCGAATTTACCCATGGTCAGTTTTAAATAGGTAGTATTTTACGAATCCCCTAAGAAAAACTGACCAAGTGTAAAGTCGGTATTACTTTAAGAGAATTGAGACAGAAGAACGTGCAATAATAAATTTAATTGCGGGATATACAGCAGCAACAATAAAATTGGCCTCAATGATGGATATCACTAGTTTCATAGGCGGAATTTTTTGGGAAAGTGGAAGGGCCTTTTTTCAATGATAATTTTTTTGTGAGATTCACTATCTCTCATACAAACTCATCATTCGCTATCTCTCATACACACTCATCATTCACTATCTCTCATACACACTCATCATTTACCATCTCTCATACACACTCATCATTAACTATCTCTCATACACACTCATCATTTACTATCTCTCATACACGCTCATCATTAACTATCTCTCATACACACTCATCATTAACTATCTCTCATACACACTCATCATTAACTATCTCTCATATTCACACAGCGTCAATAATTGTTCTACGCTACTTGAAATACAGAAGTGATGGAACATCACAGTCGACTTAAAAAATATGGAAAATCGTTTCCAAAAATGCATCCCTCGTCAAAATTGATCATGATCTTGATCTGCCGGAGTGCGATTGAAAATTTAGAAAAAAAATCGAAAGTTTGCAATTTGGACTTATAATTGAAAAAATGTTGAAAATAGTTTTACTCATTAGAGTCAAGCAAACACTTATGAAAAAGTTACAAAAGACCTCAACTTTCTATAAAAGTGAAATTTGAGGCGTTTTCTTATCTCTTTCAATTTATAAAGGGCGTTTCCAGAATCGATTTTTAACAAAAAATCACCGCGTGTTATGTAGATGCACAGAGAAATCTTGCAGTTATGGAGATTTTCCCATCCTAATATGGGTCCCGCCGTTGGAGTATTTTTTCTTGTATTCCATTTACATTTTCATTCTATTTTGGATGTTCTTTGGACGTTTTGTACAAGTACCTAATGCTTACCAACAGCTCAGCTGCTTTTGATAAATTGTTATCATTGTTATCAATTGTAATAATTTTATTATTTAATTGATGATAACTACAAATAAAACGAGAGAGTGTCTGAACACTTGGCTTCATACAAGCAATATCCCATCCCACGCGCCGTTGATTTTCAGGAGAGCACGCGGAGCAGAATTATGCGGCCTCAAATATTGTTGATCAATATACTGTGCTCAATAAGAGCACGCGGAGCAGAATTTGTGGCCTCAAATATTGTTGATCAATATACTGTACTCAATATGAGCACGCATAGCAGATTTATGCGGCCTCAAATATTGTTGATCAATATACTGTGCTCAATTAGAGCACGCGGAGCAGAATTATGTGGCCTCAAATATTGTTGATCAATATACTGTAATCAATAAGAGGACACATAGCTGAATTATGCGGCCTTAAATAATATTGATCAATATACTGTGCTCAATAAGAGCACGCGGAGCAGAATTATGTGGCCTCAAATATTGTTGATCAATATACTGTGCTCAATAAGAGCACACATAGCAGAATTATGCGGCCTTAAATATTGTTGATCAATATCAATATACTGTGCTCAATAAGAGCACGCTGAGCAGAATTATGCGGCCTCAAATATTGTTGATCAATATACTGTACTCAATATGAGCACGCATAGCAGAATTATGCGGCCTCAAATATTGTTGATCAATATACTGTACTCACTAAGAGCACGCATAGCAGAATTATGCGGCCTCAAATATTGTTGATCAATATACTGTGCTCAATAAGAGCACGCGGAGCAGCATTATGCGGTCTCAAATGTTGATCAATATACTGTGCTCAATAAGAAAACGCGGAGCATCATTATGCGGCCTCAAATATTGATCAATAAACTGTAATTAATAAGAGCACGCGGAGCAGAATTATGCGGCCTCAAATGTTGATCAATAAACTATACTCAATAAGAGCACGCGGAGCAGCATTATGCGGCCTCAAATGTTGATCAATATACTGTGCTCAATTTTTCTTATATTGAATTGAAATTTTGAATGATAATTCATTTAAATGTGAAAGTCATTTGACGTGTTTTATATCACTGACACATTCCTGGAATATTGAATTTTATCTAGGTAATTTACTATAAAAGTTACTAACAACAAATCAAATATGGCGCTTGGTAAACAGAAAGGGGATTCAATTCTCGGCAGAGGCAGTATTTTAGGAACAGACAAAATTCTCATTAACCCTAGCATTGCCAGGGGGGGGGGGTACAAAGTACCCGCGTTTTAGCCAAAAGCTTATAGTAATCAATTTATGATACTTATTTTAATGAGACCTTTAATAATTGTCACAAACAATATTTTCCATCATAGTATATAAAAATATGTATGTTCAAAGCCTTCTAAGGGCTGATATTGAAGCCAAACTTTGGGCGCGTACTTTGTAACCCCCCCCCCTTGGCAATGCATGTAACCAATACATTGATTGTCTAAAGCTACCATTTAAAGCTACCATAAATTGTCTAAAGTGATTAAAATGTCTAATTATATACCACATGCAAGAAATAAGTGTGTGTAAACACTGTCAAAAGACATTTGTCTGTGTGGGATGTCAGGAAGGACAAAGTTCTGGTTCAGAATAGATTTCCTAGGGTCTAGCGATTTTTTTTTTATTTTCATTTACATTATTTTATTCCTGGGATTTAATTTTATTTTTATGTAAGATAATAATTGATTTACTTTATATTTTTTTTAGTTTATAATAAAGTAATAGCGACTTATTGTAATAAAAAAAATCATTTTATCCAGGAGCAGGTGGTAGAAAATGTCTCAGGCATCAACCTCGCCTAGTGGTAACCTTCCACTCAAGAGTCTAGTTTTTTAAATCAATTACTAATTCAACAAATCAATTATCAATTTTGGGGTCGGCGTTGTTCCTTTTATTTCTACCATCCCACATTTTTTTTTTCTTTGTCTACTCTCTTCAGCTGTAACCCTTTCCTGGCACGGTAACCCTAGCTTGCTTTTCACAGTATCAATTGAAACTGCGTAGAAACTCGCTTTTTGCTGATGATCTCTCATCATTGGTTGAAGCAGAGTTTTTTTAAAGGCGGGATGCACTTCCTAAACGAAATCTGTATTTACACGGGCTTATAATAATAAAGCTGATTTGCTCTCCTCGGTGGCTACATTCCCAAAACAAACAATATACTTACCGAATATTTCAAGTGCATGTTATATGCTACGTGTTGATTACTTAGGTCGTTCACCTTTCATTTGGTACCAGCTGCAATTTACCAGTCTGGGAAATTGAAATTTACCAAAATATTCCACAATATACAATATGGTGTATCTAAGGGAAGGTGTGTTCTTTGAAATAACAAATAAAATGTATTTGTGTTAACTATATTGCATTGTCACAATCTAGATTTGTGGGTATCACAGCATTACAAGACACACCACTAAACTATCACTGCACTTTATTTGCTCTTTATTTGTCCTCACGAGGCTGAGTGCACCCCGAATAAATATGCATAGCACCGAAAAATTCCGGTTCCGTCAGGATTTGAATCTGTTTTGGGTCAACTCAGAGAAGGTATATTTTGTATAGCCGTGCTATGTCGATAATTAGCTATGGTAATAGCGACAAGTGGTAGCATTAAAAGTGTAACGTAATTTTTGAGCATTACTTTGGAGAATTCCTTTTTACATCCCTGTCTTTTAGGAAGCAATAAAAATTCGATCAGAAAATTTTCGTTCCGGGAGGGATTGGAATCTATTACCTCCGTCGAAGACCCCGGAGATTTGTGTTTAATTATAGCTTAGTGATATTGAAGTGATTATTATCTTTAGCTTATAATGTGATGTCCTAACACATTTTTTAAAAAAAAATCTTTTTTTTTTCCAATGCAAAATTACAGCAGAATTTTTTTCGTAATTTTTTGTAAGTATCTCTAAACCGCAATCATAATTCTAATTTAAAGAGAAGTTAAGGTAAAAATAAAATTTTCAAAGATCGCATTGTGTTCTGTTTCATCCTATATTGAGTTATTTTGGACTTGATGTCTCTTTATCATCTAAAGGCCATGATGCCTCACCCATCCTGGTTTGGGTTGGATGCCAGCATCACAAGTGTTCAAACCTACGTTGTTACCCATTAATTATAATTTCACTGAACATTAATTAACTTCAATGTTCTTACGTCCTTATTCTTTAACTTCACCGTTTTCCAAATTTTATATGGGCTCGGCATTGCCTTGCTTGATTATATCAAGTCACAATATTCTGTTCAGTGCCCAATTTCTTCAGCTTTTGCTTCTCACAGTATTCATGCGTAAAAACAAAAGTTTGCTGATGACTTTCAATGCCTTTTTTAAAGTCAGGCTGCCCTTTCTAACACCAAACCTTCTATATTTGTGAACGTTAGTGAATTCCACTTTTGACCCCGGTTCATTCCGAAATGCACTTCTATGTATGTTACGCGATATAAGACAAAATTTTCATAAGATTTTGACGAAATTTGGTATACATTTTTAGGACTTGGAGGAAATTTTCTGTATAGTTTTTGGGGGCCCTGAGAAAACATTTTTATCTTTTTAGCGGTTTGTTGTAGAAACGTAAAATTTTGAGATATTATGGTTGGTGTTATGGGATTTCCAATTTTGGGGACCCTGGGGGTCCAATATTGTGTTTTTTTAAAATGATTATTATCTTATTCACTGTTTGTTGTGGAAACGTAAAATGTTGATATGTTAAAGCTGGTGTTTTTTGAAAATGATTTTTTAAAATTTGATTACGATATTTTTGTCTTTAAATGACTGCAACACTAACGTGAACACCTGATCATATTGATCTACTAGTTATATTTTTGAATTCAACTATAAAATCAGAAAAATGTTCGTAGATATTTGATATATGTGCTTCTATTTGGTTCACAATGAAGACAGTTGGAACTGCAACTCATATGACCTTGATGGTGTCATTATTAACAAATAGATTGATCGGGATTATTGATTGGTTTGGGGGAAAAGTATTTGTTTTTTTAGTGCATTGTCAATAGAAAACGAAGGGGTTCTCCAATAATAAATCATACGGAGTTGATCAGAGTGTGACAAAATGTTTCTGGGGGGAAAGTAGGTATTTGTATTTTTAGTTCTGTTCGCGCCGTAGAAGCGTAAAAGTTTCTCCACGATATTTAATATGCTCCCTGAAAACAAAAACCTGCCTTTGCTCTAAGGTGTTACAAGATTAAGCTCGGAGGACTTTATGCAATTTTATTGTAAAAATAAATTGATAAAATTTTTTTTAAAAAAAAATTAAAAGTTAATCTCTCTTTCGATCGTTCACTCAACTCATTTTTTTTTTTTTTTTTTTTTTTTTTTTTTTTGTATTTTCCATTGAATGAAACAATATAATCGGTAAAGAGGAACCATAGAAAGAAAGAATAAATGAGACATAGGAGAGAAAGAAAGAATAAAGGAGACATAGGAGAGAAAGAAAGAATTAAGAAGAATAAGAAGGAAAGAAAAAATTAAAAAGATGAAGGAGAGAAAGAAAGAATTAAGAAGAATAAGAAGGAAAGAAAGAATTAACAAGATGAAGGAGAGAAAGAAAGAATTAAGAAGAAGAAGAAAAAGTAGGAATTAAGAAGAAGTAGGAGAGAAAGAAATAATTAAGGAGAAGTAGGAGAGAAAGAAAGAATTAAGAAGAAGAAGAGAAAGAAAGAATTAAGAAGAAGTAGGAGAGAAAGAAAGAATTAAGAAGAATAAAAAGAAGAAAAAGAAAGAATTAAGAAGAATAAGAAGGAAAGAAAAAATTAAAAAGATGAAGGAGAGAAAGAAAGAATTAAGAAGAAGAAGAAGGAAAGAAAGAATTAACAAGATGAAAGAGAGAAAGAAAGAATTAAGAAGAAGTAGGAGAGAAAGAAAGAATTAAGGAGAAGTAGGAGAGAAAGAAAGAATTTAGAAGAAGAAGAAAAAGAAAGAATTAAGAAGAAATAGGAGAGAAAAAAAGAATTAAGAAGAATAAGAAGGAAAGAAAGAATTAAAAAGATGAAGGAGAGAAAGAAAGATTTAAGAAGAAGTAGGAGAGAAAGAAAGAATTAAGAAGAATAAGAAGGAAAGAAAGAATTAAGAAGAATAAGAAGGAAAGAAAGAATTAAGAAGAAGTAGGATAGAAAGAAAGAGTCAAGGAAAGAGATAGTTCAGCTGGTTTAATATATTCCATTTAAAGGGCGGGGTTAATTCCTGAGGAATTCTCTTCCACTCAACCCTTTCAAACTGTGCCACTGCTTGCCATTTTAATGGTTTTATGTAATTATTGATAATTCTGCCGCCTTTGGTCGGTTCTTACTACAAAAGTTAAAAACTAACACTGACCAAATATTCTCTACATTTTCTGCTTTGTCATTGTCAATCAGACAATATAGGTCTCCTCCAGATCTCTCCAGATTTTCTTTTACATGCTTTATTCCATTCCTCCATCTTGTTCTTAATAGTTTCTCATTTCTAAGGTACCACTGCAATATTTCTGTTGTTCATCCTTTTGTCGGTTCTTCTTCCAATATGTGCTGTCCATCTTCACTTCATTTTCTTCATTCTTTCCACACTATCCATTACTTTTGTTTAATTCCTTATCCATTTTATTCTCTTCTTAGCCATCTTCGTTATTTCCAACATACTCCTTTCCATTTCCATCTCTGAACTGATTGTAATTTTTGCACGCATCTTCTAAAGATGATATTATTTCGTCCGAAGCTTCCCGATCCAATTTAAATTGTTCTCGTTAACGCCTCAGCGATACGCTGATTTTGATTTTGCGTAAAAAAATAAGAATAAGTAGGCCAACAATTATTTAGGCAGATATGTAACCAAATTGTTTTATGTTATATCTACTTTGTTATTTGTAAATACTTTGAAATCAAATAAAGGCTTATTTTTATTATAGTTATCGATATTTCTTGTCCTAAATATAATTTTTTTTATGATATTTTTCTACTGCTTGCTATCTGGCTTTCTCCAAATTTTATAATTTTAATTAATTTTATTCTTTCTCTTTTTAGTCATTCTGCACCCTTTATGGTTTTCATACTAGGTTACCATTTGTCCACTTCCTCTATTTTCTCCCTATTTTCCACCTATGTAAGTTGAAATGTGCACCCTTTATAGTTCGGTGATTTTGTATGTGCACTGTTCAAACATACATCTAATACTGTCTCTCCTAAAACCTTCACTCTTATCAGTTACATTATCGCAATGCACAATGTCATTGCAAACTGTAAAGCCATCACATTGGATCAGCTGTTCAGTCATAAACATTATTAATATGTTCATCATATCCAGCATGGAGCAGAATATGGGGCACAGGTGGCAACTGAAATGAAAATGCTAATACAAGTAAGTAGGATACATTCATGCTCATCCTGGGGAATCAATGTCGGATAAGAAAATTATAATAAATAATGTTAATATGAATTACTTTGAAGCCATTAAAATGTCAGTACGGCCTTAAGAGATCTATTGTGACCAGTGGTTTAGTATATCTGCCTAATTAACAATTACCTCCAATGTTTTTTCTGGGTGGGTCCATAATAGAACTTCGTCCCTAATTAAGTCCAAGTTCAGTACACCGATTGTTTATAAAGATTTTCGAGATTATATGTTTCAAAAATTCGGAATCTTCTGTTTTCCAGAGCCTCAACTTAAATCAAATAGGAGTTGCCGTACCATATAGCCTACACTCAACTCCCCCCTTTCTAGCGAGTCCGTGAGGAGGCTCACAATCAATCACAGGTGGTTCTTCTTAGTGCCAATATTTTCTGCGTCAATTACTTGAACCCGTTAATGTTGACTTGAGGCATGTTTTTGGTTTATTTTCAATAATGAACCTTTGATATTATACGTTTCAAGGTTCGTAGAATCCAAAAATCAAATAAAAAAAATCTGTTTATCCACCGCGCCGTACGCCGTGATGGGCACTTTTGCCACTTAGCGTTGACCGATTTGGATGAAATTTGCTATATACGTCCCATCTGGGATCTAATTGTGCCCCGAATCTTTTGGGTGCAATCGAATACACCCTTGGCGATTTTTGTTGCTTTTTAGCGGTTTTCAGTATTCCTGTCTAAAAGGAGAATGGTAAGAGCTAGTGATTTGAAATTTTGTATGTATGTCATATTTGGGGTCTCAGTTATTTTTATCTGATTTTATATATTTCATTAACATGTACTTAATTGTCCACTGTGAATAAGAGGACTTAAAACGAATACTTTCAAAGAGAAACAAGACCCCCACCACNAAATCGTTTGGGGTGGGGTCGGAATTTAAAGTCATTAGGTATTTCGAAGAACGGAAGAATGGATAGCGGGGCCCAAAATAGATTTCATATCTTTTTTGGGGTGATGACTTGGCGGGGAATTTTTATAGCACGCAGTGGTATTTTTGGGGGTAAATATTTGTCAAAATTTTATAAAGAAAGCCGAAAACTGAATTATAAATTGCATTTAGTTTATTGTAAAATAGTAAAATTTTGCCGAATAGAGGTATGGAATTTGATTTGACCTTAAAAATGTTCAAGGTTAAATCAAATTATGTTAAAATATTTCATTTAAATTTCCCCTCTTTTCATAGATATTTCTTCAGAAGATTGATTATTTTAAGTAAGTTAAAAAAAGCAGGCCTCTAGGGTGTCTTTAAAAAAACTATAGGGTCATGCCATGCAAAAAAAAAAAAAAAATGAGGACAGGTCAAACTTGTTTAATAAATTAGGGGTGGGCAATTCCTGTTTCATATTTCGTTTCGTTTTTCGTGACATTTCTATCTGTCACAAACAAGACAAGTAACCCTTTTATATTATCAAAAGAATAAGCCTCAGTAGCTCAGTTGGTAAGAATAACGGATTCGTAACTAGGAGGCTGTGGTTCGAATCAAAGCGGAGACATACAATAATATGGGAAAGTGTATTGTGACAAAGCATTAGCTTAAACACAAATAAATTCTTTTATATTATCAAAATAATACATTCATCCAATACACGACCACATAAACAATGTTAAAGAACACATTAATATTGTGTTGGGAGCTCGGCTTAGAATAATATTAAATTTATTGACATAGGTTAGGGAGCGCATTAGAAGGGGGCCCATCATTAGTAAGACATCAGTAATTATGAGATTAGAACAAGGTGACCAATATCTGTTGGAACAGTTTCATTACGTTATATTATAACACGTGACAATGAATTTATTTTTTTCGATTTTAAAGATTTATAACTTCTGAACCGATCTTCTGATCCTATTGACTTTTTCCGGCCTCTCCTAATTAAGTATATGCCTATAATATGGTAGCTGACTAAAAGTAGTGAGGTCCAGTTTTATCTTCATGATTCTTCTTTAAAAACATTTGTTTGTCTGTCGGTTCGTTTCAAGGAAACTCGTCAATCCCCTGTGCTATTTCTACCGGTCTGCTGATTTTGGTTTTGACTTTTTCAACAGTACTGAAATTTTCTTTTCGGTAAAAAGACAGCTTGACATGAAACCTCAAGCCCTTTTACCAGACTGACTGACTCCAGGTCCAATTTGTTAGAAATTGAGAAAATCTCAATTGTTAATTGTGACTAAAATCAAATAAAAAAAAAATAATGAATTTTCGTGTGGACATTTTTTTCGTTAATAGAATTTGTTCATTGGGCAAAACTCTTTTTAAGTGAGTTCTACATTTTATATATGATTCAAAATTATTTCTATTTATTGCAGAAATTTAATGTAGTTTATTGTTCTGCACCAAATGTAGGGTTGCATTGAAAAGATCGAAAGGAACCCCACACGGAAACATAGGAAATAAGCTTTCGGTTGAATTTGCTCAAATTTTGCGGAGAGGGTTTTTAGGGTGTAGATCAAAAGTGTTATTGGGCCCAAACTAAAAAAGCGGTCGGTTTTTGTGTTATACAGCGTAAACCTTTAAAAATTATGAAATCACATCAATAATTAGAATAGGCGTTCAAGAATTATTGTCTTACAAATAGACAAATAAACAAAGGATTTTTTTAAAAATTGGACCTCACAATGAAACCAGACCTCCTCACAATGAAAATAGACCTCACAATGAAACCAGACCTCCTCACAAATGAATATAAACCACACAATGAAACTAGGCCTCTCAATGAAACTAGACCTCACAATAAACTAGACCGAGCAAAATTGGATCGAATATTTTTTGTTTTTGATGATGTCGAGTGGTGTGTTGTTATTGTTTATGTTGTTACTATTCTTGTTCATGTTCTCTCTGTTGTTTCTCTTTTCCAATTGCAACAAAAGTGCGCACCGGCCTTCCCTATGAATGGTTGACGTTTATAATCTTCTTTTCTTTCCTAACTTTTGATTGATTTTCTCACCATTATTTTTGTCACTAATTTCTGAAGGAACGATATATTTTTATCTCACATCTTCCACTCCTATCCTGAGTTTTTCATATTCAAATGTTCTACAATTTGAGAAATGTATGTTTTTTTTTCTTGATATTGGTCGTTCCCAATCTTCGTGTCCTTTTGCTTCGACTTTCTAGATTGTTCCTTCAATTTACAATTCCTCCGTATCTCAGATGTTGTCCTATTACTTTGAGAGTACTTTGATTCACTGTCAACAATTTTATATAATCTATTATCGTAATTCATTTATTAGGTAGCTGTCATCATCAAAGGATAACAGCCGTGGGGCTGGTTTGCAACAACTTGCCATAAATTGGTTGTTGATACTTGAGAATCCTTACGAATAATGCAGTAGCTTCTCCTTGCTTTCTTCAAGGATAATAGAAAAAAATATCGTTTCTGACCCTGCGCATAGTCGCCATTTACAACCGGCATTGTCCTCGATGCCTTAGAATTATTCTTTTTAAGTTCTCCTATCCATAGGGGACTAAGAAGTATGCGTAGAGATTGGCAGAAAACTCGTCATTTGGAACTATTGGCAGCATTATTCAAAGCACTTTCCCAGGTCTCTGCTCCGATGCTCTCTTCTTCACTGAATCCCTTACTCTGTCTTCTAATGTGGTTATAGCTCTTCCAACATCAATTTTGTGTTCTTTTTTTTACAAAATAAATGAAAGACAGAAAATATTTCTTCCCCATTTTTGACAGTTGGGAAAATTCGAAATAAACATCAGGAAAGTTTCGGGTCACCCATTTTTATTTTTCTCCCTGATCGCTATCAATGGAATTAAATGAATATTTTCACTTCAATAATTATTTTAATTATTAAAAAAATCTAATTAAATAATGCAATTATTATTTTTTATTTTTTTTGAAAAATTATAATTATTATTTTTAACCCTCTCATGCTCTTTAAATTAAGGTGTTACTTTTTTTTTTTTTTATTATTATTCTTCAAATGAATCTACTCGATAATGCTCGTGCATAGTTTTCGAATCTCAAAATGACCAGGAACATATGCGTTCAATCCTCAACAGAGGCAGAATATTTTCCCCATTAATTTGAGTATTTTTAACACATAAAATATAGAGCTGTAAGGGTTAGGTGGTAGAAAATGCCTCAGGCATTATCCTCGCCTAGAGGTAACAGTCTATAAAAAATAATCTCTTGAATCTTCTACCAAACCAAGGCTCTTTACGTTGGCGATTCCGCCACTGGGCCCAGTACACCCCGAACTCACAAGGCCCAGTACACCCCGAAATTACAACACTAATCGAAAATTTTCGGACCCGGACAGGAATTGAATTCAGACCCTTCAAGTGAACCCAAGCAACAAATGTATACCTTTTTTTTAATCGTCCATTTGTTTTGAAGGGGAAAAATATTCTCTCCCTATGAAACCTTTGAAAAGGACGAGAGGAGAACATACTTCCTCTAAAAATTCGATGTTTCACGTTTCAAAATAAGTACGGGCCTAAAGGTGATTTTAAACGACAAAATTTACAATCAATGCAGAAAGTGCATTGAAATATTGCTTCAAAGGGTTAAGCAATGGAAAAAAATAAAACAAAAATAGGGGGCTGTATTTTAGTTAATTTGCAAAAGTGGAAAGCCATGTCTTTTGTGTGCGAATGTAAATATATTTGCAAAAAAAAAAATTGCACCCTCAATACAAAATGCAATGAGACTTGGTACTATAGGGGTGCATAATGTACTTTTGTTTATAACACTGCATTCCCCTCACAGATTCATTGCATTCTTAGAATGAAAATTAGTAAAAGTCTAGGCCAACGTCTGTGGCACGCTGAATACAGCAGTTCCAGGTACATCACTAAAGTGAAGCAACGTCCAGTAAGGTTTTACCAAGTGGGGGGCCACGAAGGTCGCGCCCATATGCAATGTGGGTAGCTGGTTTCTAAGTTTCCAGCGAATGGAGGGTAAAACCACCGTTTCAAATGACCAATAGATGTTAAACAGCCGTTAAGTCAAATTTAAAATCTCAATCAAAACTAAAGTTCAAAAACCAGAATGAGGATTGGTCACACCAGATTGACTCATAACTATCTTTTCAAGAAATCTCCTCCTCCTATTTGTCGTTGTGCTGAGCTTCTGTCTGTACGCCATATTCTCTCCTGTCCCCTAAACAATCGCCTGAGACGATAGTTCCATCCATTTGAAATTTCTATGAGTGACGATGAGCGGGAGGTGTCCAACTTACTTAGATACCTTAGGATACTCAAACTATATGACAAAATTTAATGAATATTCGAGAAATCGGCGCGAAGGACGTAGCCATGGCTACCGGTTAAAACGCAAAAAAAGAAGTCCAAAAACGAAGTCACTTAAAATAAAAATTATCAGGTTTTTTTTTTTCTTCACACCAATTCATTTAAGAAATATTTTTTTAATTTTGTCACTTGCAAGTACTCCATAGTCCTTATTATCTATATGGCCACTTGTATCTACTCCATGGTCCTTATTAACTATTTGGTCACTTGCATCCACTATGGTCCTTATTAACTATGGCGGGGAGAGGTCAACTATTCATTGAATTACAAGTTTAGTAAATTTACAGATTTATAAAATATGTCATTAAAATCTATTGAAGGCAATAATGTTAAAGTTAATAGTTGATCGCCTTGACGTGATACCGAGTATAAAGCTAAACTTTTGATTTTTTATGTATTTCGTAGATCCCCCCCAAAAAAACTCTTCGTGTGCAGTAAGAACGCCAAGAAATCTCTCTTTTACAAAGGACGATTTGATATCCCATTAATCGCCAATTCTTTTTTAGGAAAACAAGAAAGATGTTAGAAAATTTTCACTCCTTGGCACTTGGCAAGTCAGTAGTAACATGAATTTATATTCTGGTAAAAAATATGATTTTTTTATTTTTTATTTTCGGATTGTCTGAAAAACGGATTTCCGCCGGCGTTGCAAGTTAATACTAATGCTAATAGTATTCTATTTGTCGATTTGAACAAGATTACATAGAAAAAAGTCCTCAAATTTTGTCCCTTATTATTCAAAAATCAGTTTGAAATAATTTTGCATAGGAATCTTGTCTCATGTTAATATAGAACGGTCCTTTTTTTTTTTTTTTGGTGTTCACAAAACGACCGTTCTGCTTGATTAGGTGGATGCTAAAAAGTTATTGATCAGTTGATTTGAAATGTGGGTTGTTGAGTTTACTGATGCGTGGTCCACACACACACACACACATCAAAATGAACATTAAAAGTAATTTCAACAAATAATGCATAAAAGTAGTTTTAGGCTGCGTCTTTGGCACGTTGAATACACCAGTTCCCGTTACAGGGTATAAACCTGGTCTTGAATTCCTTGTAAAGAAACATGTTCCAAAACTCAATTAAATTTTTAAAGGCTAGAATTTTTGATTTTTTTATTTATTTAAAAAACATAAAGTTCCCGAAACAATTGGTTTACTTGGTTTGTTTTGAAAACAATCTGGTTTTCTTTGTTTGTTGGGAATGAAAAATCGCCTCTTGATTTCCTGGTCCACTATACGTACATCATATCTCATATTATATTTTACTCTCTTTTTTATGACTTAGCGTCTCTTTAACATCTATTGGTCATTTCAGACGAAGGTTTCACCCTTCATTCGCTGGAAACTTTCAAACCAGCTAGCCACATTGACCTGAACCAGCCTGGTTTGGTCCGAAAGAATAACCAGTATCACGAGAGTGCAGAACCCACGTGGACAGCCACAAGGAACAACCTCGCTGTACGTTGCCCAACTTCACTGATCGAACGGAAACTGGCGTATTCAACGTGCCATAGACGCTAGCTAGTCTCTTTGATTTATAGTAAAAAAACCAATGCTTAAAAAAGAAAATTGCAAGCTCCTTGAGATTAGTTTTTGCCTTTATGGTCCGGCACTGGTTTTTAACTGGGGAGGGGGCGCGTTCAAAGCATATAACCATAGAAATCAGTATAATGAATAAATAATTCTTCAAATTTTGTGGGAAGCGCCCTCACATCCCTCTCTGTATCCGCTACTACTGGTTATAATAAAATGCAGGTTTGACCCCTGTAGATTTTAGAAGCTTAATTAACATTTTGTAAGCTTCGTCAAAAATAATGGTTAAATAAATTTCTTGCAAAAACTATCTATGTCTGCAGTCTCATTATATCTGGCTACCATCAGACACGAAATGTTCTTATCTATATTCCTCAATATCATTATTTAATTTTGCCTTTTCCCAATTCTATTTGTGGTCGGCGCTGCTTTCATTTTTCTACCATGCCACAACCTTTTGTTCTGTACCTACTCTCTCTGGCTGTAACTCTTTCCTGGTACGGTAACCCTATAGCTCGCTTTGCTCAGTATCCATAGAAACTGCATTTTACAAATACATTTTCACGTTTGCTTCTGAGCAAAGTGTTTTAAACGCTGTATACCCTTTATAAAACCAAATCTTTTGTATTTACACGTTCTTAGGACCGTTCCGTAATGAGTCCCCAACATTCCCTGGCATGATCCCCTCGATGTATACAGTAAATATCACATTCACCCATAAATTTGAAATGATTCAAGGATTTTTTTTAAAACAAACCCCAGGTTTCTTGCTTCAAAAATAATACTTTGATACCAACTATTCAATGATTTTTTTTTTTAATTTGGCTTAACGGCTCTTTAACATCTATTGGTCATTCAAGACGGGGGTTTTTACACTCCATTCGCTGGATCTTGCAAACCAGTTACCCACATTAACCTCACCCAGCCTGGCTTGGACCAGAAAAAGCCAGCATCACGAGGGCGCGAACCCACGTGGACACCCACATAGTGCAACCTCGCTGGACGTTAGTTAACTTCAGTGATCTAACGGGAACTGGTGTATTCAAAGTGACATAGACGCTGGCTAAAATCCAAGGTTTCTAGCTTCAAAAATAATACTTTTATACCAACTATTCAATGATTGATACGATTTACTATAGTTACCTGTTTCATTAAATTGAAGAAATGAAGAAATAACAGAATTGCTCTGCTCCCTTCGGTGTAAATTCCTTCCTCATAAACCAAACAAAACTTTCCCCGAATACGTTTGTTGTGATGTCCTGTCCTATTTTTTTCTATCTAATAATTAGTTAATGACTATTTGGTAGCCATTAAATATATCTTCAAACTTGATTATCTTGCTTCCCTCTATCTTCATCAAAGCTTTCAATGTTATTCGAGGAAACAACAGTCTAAGATGGTAAAAAAATTCACAAAGAACAAAAAAAAACTGATAAGGGGAAGGGGTAAACACGAAGAAAGAAAGGGTGGGATGAATAGTAAAAGAGGAGAAAAAAATATTATTACGAATGAAGTAAAAAAGAAAAAGACGAATATCAACGAAAAGAATGCAATTTTTTGATCGGCAATGTTCGTGATATTAAAAAAAAAAGAATTGCAAGGCAATAGAATAATGCATGGCCTCTTTATGCAGTTTTTATTTTTTATATTGCATTTCTGAATGCAAAAAAAAATATACACACAAATCAAGGACAGGATTTTTTTTTTTTTTTTGCTTCACAAAGATCGTTTTCAAACAAAATATTAATATTTTTTTTTTTTGAATTTTTTAATTTAAATAATTCAATGCATAATTAAAGTTCATTCTTGCAACTTTATTCCAATTTTTTTCCTTCTAAAAAAAAAAAAAATAAAAAAAAATCTTTAATCTTTAACAATACATTTTTGGTTTCTTATTTATTTATTTACGTGATTTGTTTTTTTTTTTTTTTAATTATTAAACTAATAATAAAGTGATCTTATATTTTTGGACGTGTATTTTTTTAAACATATTTAATTGAAAATTTACAGTTATTCTATTGATTTGAAATTTATAAATTTTTTTGTTAAACTCAATATTAATTTGTGTGTTATTCATTTTATCCTTCATAATTAAAATTAATTTCTTTTCTTTTTTAATTTCTCTTGTACCTTATATTCAAACGAAAAATTAACTTATCAATATTTTTGTCTTAATTAACGTTTTAATTATATTTATTTAAATTTACTATTGATTTATATAAAGAAAAGGAAGTTTAAATGAAAGAAGTTTTAGATTGAGTCTGATTTAACTAATTAATATTAAAGACCTTTTCAAATTAATTATTATTTGTGTCTTTTACCATTTCATTTGTTATTTTTATATTAAAAATCAAAATTTAATTTTAATTTGTTATAATTTGTCTTCAACCATTAGTATTTATTTTTAAATTAAAAATCCAATTAAATTGATATCCGTTTAATGAATCTATAAACTTTGTATTTCCTGTGTTTTAAAGTCACGGTTAGTGTATTTGGAAAATTCGTTATCCTTTTGAAAATTTGAATTATTTTGTTTTCGATCGCATATTTTTTCACATCCCCGTTACCGGCTTTTTAATATTCAGTTACAGTATTTTTTGTGTGTTTATGATTTGATTATTTTAGTTAATTATTTAATTATTATGTGTTTGCAAATTGTTTCAAAGGCTCAGGTTATATTCATTATCCAGTAAGTTCTTTTTTTATAGTTCTTTTGTACGTTTGGTGGATTCGTCCCAAAAATCAACGCAAAATCATGACTGTAAATTTCCTATTTCATGACCAATAGGTGACATCATCAAATTTGTTGGTAATTTGGTATTTATTAACGCTTAATTTCCCTTTTGGACGACTTGTTCCATTATTATGGATAAATGTATTTTGAATTAGAGTGTTCACGCCTAACACGATGTGAACTCTTTAATTAATGTCTATTGCGTACATAGTCAAATAAAAGGTAAAAATTTAATGTTCATGCTATAATGTCAAATTTTTTTGGGCATCATAGCATTACAAGGTTTTTTTTTTAAAGAATTACTCCAATGTAAACTAATCCTAACCTATCTTTAAGAATTATCTTATATTAATAATAAATAAATGCTGTTTGTTTGTGTTATTATATCACAAGTTTTGTGCTCACTGCAGCATTGTAGGATTTTCCCAATAATTTTTCTATTTTACATACAAGGCTTGCAACAAGTCGCTATGCGCATTTATGTCCATAGCTACTCATTTTAGTTACTAGGCTTATTGGACCACGAAAACATCCAAACCACAGTGACAAATTGTTTACCCCTGCCAGTATTAAAACCTGGGTCTCCCGGATGCAAGTCTAGTGCAGTGACTACTGAGCCATGGGAGCTGGTAATTACATTATACCTAATTCTACTATTTTTCGATATTACCATAGCTACTCAATTATCTTCATGAGAATAAGTTACTCCCAAACACCACAACCAGGCCAAGTAGAAAATTCGAAAAAAAAACTTTTCAAATTTTTGTCCCGCCAGGAATGTAACCCGCTATCCTATTGATGCAAGCCGGGAGTGATGTACAGGTATGAGTGTACCTGTACATCACTCCAGAAGTGAATACATTTTTAGTCAAGTGAACATATGTTAATATTTAACCTTCAGTATGGGTTCTAGTTGACAATACATCGTTACCTTAATGACTCTAATTTAGACTACATTCCCACCATGGCATCTTTTTTTAAAAAAAGACATTTCTTACAACATTTGATAACAGTACGGCAAGTTATAAAAAATGTGCTAAAGTAGCACGGTTTTAATGTCCTAAGATATTAGCTTCAAATTTTATGCCTACGGTTTTTTTTTTTTTTTAATTGTCTTTTTGTCTGTTCTTTTTCATGATAACTGTCGCTTTGTCACATATTAATAATATAGACAATCATTAAGTTCTTGCGATTGAGTAAACAGTTCCCTCAAGTTGGAATATTATTTAAGTGAAGTCTACAAGTCACAGTTTAATTCGCAAAGTTAAGTTGAAATTTCCGTCTCGAATGACGAATAGAGTTCAAGAGATGTTATGGCAAACAAAAATATAAGTTGAAATTATAATATCTCTTTCCCCTTCAAGGTAGGGTCACGATTTGTTTTGCTTAACATATCTTTAACATCTATTCGCCATTGGAGACGGGGGTTTTACCCTCCATTCGCTGGAAAATTACAAACGTACTTCCCACAACAACCCCACCTAGCCTGGGTGGGTACAGATAAATAGTCAACTTCACGAAAGCGCGAACCTATTTTGACACCCACTTGGTAAAACATCGCTGGACGTTGCTTAACTGCAAAAATGTGCAGTAGGAACTGGTTCGCTTTACAATCAATGAATCTAGAAACTTGTAATTTTGTACAAAGAAAGAAATTCAATAGAGGGCTAAGTTTAACTGGAAATAATCATCACGAAAAAACGAACCTTTTCAGCAGTACTATTGCCCAGAACAAACAGTGCTGAATGAGAACGGAGAATCAGTATTCAAATTTTCCAAAAAAGAAATTAAAAATCCACTGTATCTAGTTAGTTCCTATAGTTTTGCAATACATATTAAATAAACCCTCCCAAACAAGAGAATAATCATATCTATGAATCTACAATCATGACATTTCCAGTTATTTTCGAACAAGGGATGTACTTGTTCGAAAATAACTGCAAATGTTTGTTAATAAAAATGTGTATTATCCATTGATAAGGTAGTTTTTTTCCGTCTGGGTATCTCAGTTATTAAGCGCCCGCCTGGTAAACAGAGGGACGGGGGTTCAATCCCCAGCAGAGGCAGGATTATTCCCCATTACTTTGAGTATTTGACATAAAAAATAGAGCTCTAAGGGCAGGTGGTATAAAATGCCTTAGGAATTAACCTCGCCTAGTGGTAACGTTCCACTCAAGAGTCTATTTTTTCAGTTAGTGTATGCAAGCAAAAACACTTTTCGTCTTTATATACTCGTAATTGTAAGGTACGAGGACAATAAACTATCTAATTTTCAAAATAATTATATTTAAATTAATGATTAATTATTGTAAACGCTTATATGTGACAGATTGGTAGCCCATTTGGATATGAGGTGTTCTTTAACCCTAGGATTGCCAAGCTCTATTCAATTACGTGCATTGCCAAGGGGGGAGGTACAAAGTACCCACAAACAAAATATTGGCTAAAATGATTTTTTTATTACAATAAGTCGCTATTACTTTATTATAAACTAAATCAATTATTATCTTACATAAAAGTAAAATTAAATCCCAGGAATAAAATAATGTAAGTGAAAATAAAAAAAAATCGCTAGACCCTAGGAAATCTATTCTGAACCAGAACTTTGTCCTTCCTGACATCCCACACAGACAAATGTCTTTTGACAGTGTTTACGCACACTTATTTCTTGCATGTGGTACATAATTAGACATTTTCGACAATTTATGGTAGCTTTTAATGGTAGCTTTAGACAATCAATGTATTGGTTACATGCATTGTATAAAGTACCTGCGCCCAAAGTTTGGGTTCAATATCATCCCTTAGAAGGCTTAGAACATATACATATTTTTATATACTATGATGGAAAATATTGTTTGTGACAATTAATAAAGGTCTCATTAAAATAAGTATCATTAATTGATTACTATAAGCTTTTTGCTAAAACGCGGGTACTTTGTACCCCCCCTTGGCAATGCTAGGGTTAAGGACCGACGAAATCCCAAATAATACTAATGACGGTGGTTTCATAAGTTCGTGGCATACCCTTGATGGAGAAGAATATTGAAAAAAACCACTATGTCTTATTTTTCAGCATAATCTCCCCTTACTTCAATACATTATTTACATCTTTTAGGTAACATATCTATGTCCTTCAAAAAGTAGTTAGTATCTTTACAATCAAAAAACTTTAGAACTGATCTTTTCATCACTTCCATTTTTTGAAATTTTGAAAATAAATAATAGTGACTGGGGGGGGGGGGGGNTAGCCCAGTGGGGGGGGCAGGTCTGCACTGTAGGAAGGTTGTGATATCTCAGTCAAGCCGACCTCATGCACAGCAGCCTTTGCAATAACGGCGGTTTAAAAAGGGGCGTTGTCATGTGGGAGCTGAACACATCGGAAAAATGTACTCGGAACCTAAACAAACATGATCCGTTAAAATTAAAATAATCAAAATATTTGGATAATTTTACCCGGTATTATCATTATACATCTAACTTTTGGAACAACTCTCGAGCATGTCGAATTACATTAAATTCGTCAACGGACTCGTATAGGTATTTAATTTTTTGAAAAAATCAATGAAACTGGTAATGGAAAGAAACCCTTATACTCGTAGGGGGTGCGGCAATTAGTTCTCTCACATTTGAAAGAGCTGGTAAATAAAAACAACATGAGATATTTGAAAAATTGTTTTGTATTCTGTAAGCTTGTGTATTCTATTTTTTTTTTTTTTTTTTTTTTTCTTTTTTTTTCGTCTATGTTTTGTAAATAATGTTCTCCAAATGACGGCCTTGGCGATTGATGCACTTTTGGAGTCTTTCACGAAGTTTTCCATGACTCTCGTCAGCATATCCTCATCAATTTCTTCCAGAATTGCCTCCTTTAACTCTTTAAGGGTCCCAGGGCGATGTTTGAGACCTCAGCCTTAAGGTATCCCACAGGAAGAAGTCACAGGGACTCAAATCCGGCGACCGGGGAACATGTCCTGCGGAATCTCACGAGAACAATTGGCTGCATGGGTAGTGGGTAGTCTACAACCTAAAGTTGATGATGTGGTCCTAAAGTTATGGACTCAACTCAAATTATTTTTCGATCAGGAACTGGATCCGTGGAGTACAAACCATACCTTGTGCGGAACGCCCTCTAAGTTGCTATAATGGTTTACTTTTTTAAAAAAACAACTTGACAACGTTCGCTCAAACCATTGCGACAACTTAAAACTAGATATCATATCGTGTTGAATATCACAAGTTCCTCGCTCCTCCCACTATCACTCCCCCTCCCACGATTTTTTAAAAAGTGGGAGAACTAATTGCCGCACCCTGTATGATAAGAAACACAAAATAGATTCTTATTTTTTCTCTAAATTTAAAACCCCATTTAAACGGCCTTAATTTTGAGAAGAAAAACACCCGCGGAGCAGCATTTTGCGGCATCAAATGTTGATCAATATATTTTGCTAATTTTTTTTTTACTTTCTCTTCCTATAGCAGATAATTTTTGTAATCGTGCAGAAAATTTGGACATTTTTTAGCCCAAATAATCGTCCGGCGGGAACCCAAAGTTCAAATATGTCATTTCCTATTGCTTTTGGGCCATATTCTCACTATTTTCGGTCATTTTTTTAAACTTGAAATTAAGAAAAACCACAGTGTCAAGAAAAGAAACTATGTCAAGAAAAACCACAGTGAAGGTTCACTAGGAGTGTCCGTAGACAAAAACGGGCGGAGCCATCCGATTCACCTCAGGTGAATCGGAACCTCAAATTTTCGGGCACCACATAAACTTTAGCATATTGCTCCATTATTCCGTTAAGACAAGATTTTTTGAGAATACCGCACCTTTCTTGATTGCATCATGCCGTTGAGTAGTAAGTGCTATTTAAAACGCAAAATAATAGGCCGAAAAATCGGAAACGGTTCAAGATATTGTTCCGAAAATAGATGTATGCACCCTTGGGTGTTTTATATATTCGATATCCTTCAACGTTTTGACTAATCAATTAGTATTTCCTAAATTNAAGAAAAAAAATTGGTAAAAATCGGTTGAGTAGTTTCGGAGGAGTAGGGTAACAAAAGTTTGCAGTTTGTAGGGAGTATAAGGCTACGCTTCGCTCCGCCCAAAAATTAATATTTATAGTTTACACAGAAGAAAAGTTATGTTTTCTATTAAATTATTCAATCATACAGTAAAAATATATTATCAAATTAATTATAATAGGTAATACAAATTTGGCGCTATCTTTATTCACGCCATGAAACACACAGAAAAGTTTACAGCAAAATGCTTTTAGGCCACGAACTGTCACCTAAATGTCATCATTCTATGAAAATATATTGATCTTTAAACTATAATTCGAAAGTAATTTGACGTGTTTTAATATCAATGATTGACAGGGTCTATTGCACGTTGAATACGCCAGTTCCCGTTCTGATGTTAAGCAACGTCCAGCGAGTTGTTCCATATGGGTGTCCACGTGGGTTCGCGACGCAGGATGGGCGAGGTCAATGTTGGTAGTCGGTGTGCAAGTTTCCAGCGAATGGAGGTTGAAACCCCCGTCTTGAATGACCAATAGATGTCAAAGAGATGTTAAGCAAAAAAAAAAAATATATATCAAGGACACATTACTAGAAAATTGACTTTATTCTGACTCCTTAAAATATAAATTACCAAAGAAAAAACAACCAAATACTCGTTGATTGGTTTAATTTGTATGTTCTGAAACTCGATTGTTTGCTCTGTTTGTTGACAATAATAAATCCTGATTCACTACACACCAAACTCTTTTATCATAAATTGTATTTTTCAGTAAATGTATGTTACAGACTACTACTATATTATAGCCATCGGTGGGAGCAAACCAGCTTCATTAGTTGTCGGTCCTAAGCCCGTTTAAATTCAGAAGGTTTTGTGTTCGGAAGGGCATGCAGCCTTTGAAAATCTCTGCTTCAAATCAATAATGGGAAGTCATCAGCAAAAGCGAGTTTCTACGCAGATTCAATTGATACTGTGAGAAGCACCCTGCCAAGAAGGGATAAAGCTAAAGCGAGTAGACACATAACAGACTGTTCTGGTATGGTAGAATATAAGGAAGGCCACGCCGACCCCAAATACAATTGTGAAAGGGTGAAGATAAAGAAGAACATAATAATATTACAGACTACACTCCAAATATTATTGTACTGTTGTGGGGGAAAATGATAAGAGTCCAAAATTTGACATTTTTTCCTTGAAATAACTGTTATCTCCTTTTAGTCTCCCGTCACATGAGTCAAAAAACGATAACATTCAGACAGAATTAGTATACTCCGGTTCTTTGACCTTACACTCTTGGAAGTGCAAGAAAAAAATTGAGACTATGAGACAGATTTAAGTTATTCCTGAAATCATGGAATACATGGAATCTTGTCAATAAAACATGGCCAATTTTGATTTTATTAATTTACCAGCTGTTTTCCCGTGCTTCGCTAGGGTTACAAAATTCAATAACAATTTCGAGAACGCGAAATTAAATCTTCTCAATTTTAGATTTTTGGTGGAACCGACGTCCAGAGTGAACACGGCTCCTATTTATAAAATTCAATATTTTACTCAAAGATATTACTTTTTGCACAGCGGAACACCGCATGGAATTTCAGCTTTCTCGCTCATCCCGAAGTGATCCTTTTTATCCATGGGTTTTGGGTGGAACCGACCCCCAGAGTGAGTACCGCTCGTAGCTAGAAAATTCAATATTTTATTCAAGGATATGACTTTTTGTACTTCGGAACACCTTTGTATCAAATTTCAGCTTTCTCGCTCATCCAGAAATGGTACTTCTCAATTCCGATTTTTTGGTGGTAAAAACCGTCCATAAATCGGGGAGAAACCGAAAATTTTCAAATTTTATATTTTTTATGGTGTCCTTATATACCTACTATTTTGAGGGGTCTATTCTCGGTAATTTTTTGTTATCTCTTTAGTTTGCCCAGAAAAAAATGCAAAAAGACCCGCTAAATAGCGTCATTTTTGGCGGTAACTTGCTCCCACTTGAACTTTATTTTTTTTCCTTTCTTATAACGCACGTACATACTAAAAGGGACCTTTGTGCCAAGTTTCAAGTCTCTACTTTTAGCCATCGTGGAGCTACGTTGATTATCACTCAGTTATTATTTTTTTATTTAATTTGGCTTAACGTCTCCTTAACATCTATTGGTCATTCAAGACAGGGATTTTACACTCCATTCACTGGAAACTTGCAAACCAGCCGGAACACCCAGCCTGGGTTGGGCCAGAATCATGAGGGCGGGAACCTAGGTGAACACCCACATGGTATAACCTCGCTGGACGTCGCTTAACTTCAGTGACCTATTCAACGTGGCATAGACTACTAAGTAGATATTTTGAATAAGACATTTTCATCACATTTTTGTTTTTTAGTACAGTACCTTTTATATATAACTGAGAGTAAGTGTAGAAGTTTCGTCGACGATGGAACCCCTAAATGGAACCTAGTTGCATACTAAATTTCATAAAAAATCGTCAACGCAATGTATTACATGTGCCACTTACTCTTCGGGTTCTTTATGACCACAACCTTGAAACCAAAAATACCATTCATTTTTCGTAAACTTTCAACTACCTCGGTTAGAGAGCCTAAATGTTTCACGCAGAAGGAAAGCAGGTCCTGCATCGATTTCTTCTTTTCGGATAAAGACCGCCCTGTTTGTAAATCGTACCCGTGATCTTGAGACCATAGGAAGTGCTCACGGAGACTGAATATCTATTATTTCTACACAAAATCCGAGCATCTTATCATCTTAAAATTTTCAATGTAAAATTGTAATCAGGCGCTTCCACTAATTTTGAAAATTTTGAATTGTTATTTTTAAGCAGCTTTTGAGTGGGTTTTTTAAAATTAGATTCAACTATATCAAAAGATCTGGTAACTAGTAAAACACCATACCAAATTTCATAAAAAAGTTTGTCCACCGAGGGGAGCAAGCCAGTTTCATTAACTGACGTACATAAGCCCGTGTAAATGCAGAAGGTTTGGTGTTAGGAAAGGTATTCAGCCTTTAAAAAAGTCTGCTTCAAACCGAGACTGGAAAGTCATCACAAAATTTCAGTTATTACACAGTTCCTGTAGATACTGCGGGAAGCAAGAAATGCTTATCCTACCAGGAAATGTTACAGCCAAAGTGAGTAGGCACAGAACAGAAGCTTGTGGTATGGTGGAATTAAAGAAAGCAGCACTGACGCTAAATAAAATTGGGAATTATGAAGTTCAATAAGAAGACCAAATTTCATTAAAACTAAGTTGTATTTGGTTCAAAATTGTAGCAAACAAAGATACACTGGCGATATGAGTAGGTATGTAAATATTGCAATCTGCTTGGAAGGCCTTCTGTTGCGCTGTACCTAATTAGGTACTACTGTATAATATGATGTAAACAAGAGTTTCGATTAACCCATATATGCCAAACGTTGTATTTTTTTCAAAGCCAACTTACCCTTTAGTCGTATGCTTCAACATCAAGTTCACATTTATTATTATTGTATTTTTTTTTTTTTTTTTTTTTTTAAATGATGGAAAGTATTTTTGATTTCAATATACTCGTAAATACCTACTAAAGTCTAAAGACGAAAATTACGATTTATAAAAATTTCCTTTTTAAAAATCGAAAATCTCATTAAAAAACATAAGTACCTATAAAACCTATAAAAAATATATTTTTTATAGGTACCTATAAAAGATATTAAAATATTTTTTAAAGACAAAATGAAATTAAATTTGGTAAGATTTGATAAAACAGCCCCAGTAGCTCAGTTGGTTGAGGTGGTGGATTCGTAACCAGGAGGCTGTTCCTTCGAATCCTACTCCACCCTCGTCGCTGGTCACAATGGATCTAAATTAAGATAATTGCAGTCTCATTAGAAACCTAAAATATATTATGATGACTGTTTCATAGTTTGAAATGTAAAATACCTTGTACATGTACATCGCATAAGATGTTACTTGAGGGTGACATCTTCATAGTTCGAGTCCACGTGAGCTGATAATGTAAAATAACTCAGAATCCAGGCCTTTATTTTAGTGACGTAATTTTACTGTCGTGATTACTATGAGAATTTCCTAAAATTCAGTAATAGCTTTTTTTAGGAAATGAGAATTTCTTAAAATTCAGTAATATCTTTTTTTAGGAAATGAGAATTTCCTAATACTCGCTAATAGCTTTCTTTAGAAAATAAGAATTATTTCTTTAAAAAAAAACAATTCCGAATCTACTGGAATGCATCACTCATTTTAAAACACGTCATATTATTTTCGCCTTTAAATTGCAAAACCTGTACATTACGCAGCATTAAAGACAGGTCGTGCGGATCAGCATTTTTCTGTATCCTTTTTGAGTGTGTGTCATGGATGTTAATAAAAAGCTGCTCCGCGTGCCTTTTCCACACTAAAAATGAAATACGCGTGTCATGGGATATTGAAAATTTTAGCAGCAAACAACAACTTCTTTAGAGCTGCATTCTCATACATCTGGTTACCATCGGACACGATGCTGCCACTATTGATTGACTGATCAATTTTAGCAGCAAACAACAACTACTGTAGATCTGCATTCTCACACATCTGGCTACCGATGATGTCACTATTGATTGATAGAAATCGTATTAAATGTTCCAAGGTGATGCATTTTATCAACTCCATTTTATGCATCCACTTTGATCTAAAATCATTTTTCCCTTTTCGTTATCTCTTCATGAGTAGAACAATCAAACGCATTGCTGGGTATAAATAGGTTAACTATTTGTGCAATTTTTATTTACAAGGTTAAAAAAAAATATCCAGTGAAATAGGTACTAATTGTTTATGCACCTTTTTTTGCACAAGAAACAGATGCGTTTTACACGCTCTAATTTAGGTGCATTTGTGCATTCTGTTTTCATAATGGTTGCTTTGCTTGTACATTATTACCTGCATAACTGCAACAAGGGAAAATTGTAATGCTGAAATGAGATCTCTAAGATATATCTAATATAGGTTCTGGCTATGATTCACTAATCGGCAATCAACTCTTCATTTTTTAGACCCATTTGAAGCGACTACGAGCAAATTCAAGGTACAAATTGAACTCTAGGAGAACTTAAAGCTTATAGCCGCTTAAAGACGCTCATGGTCTGGTAGTAGCGTGAAATTTTGGTAGCACGTACTCCCTTTTAAATGATTTCTGGTGTCCTGCATTTTTCCGGGGCAAGACTTCGGGTGTTTTCATTTCAAGGCCGTAAATACGTTTGGTAACCAGTCTATCTCGTTGTGTGCAAATGTAAATTTGGAATATTAAAAAATAATATTCGAATGTGAACAGGACTTTTTTAGGGTATTTTAATAAAGTCAAAATTACAGGAATGTGTCATTGATAAAAAAAAAAAAAACACATTAAATGTATTGTCATGCCTGACAGCGAAATGCTGCCGTGCACGAAATAATGATTGAATTATCCTTTAGTGTACTAAATTTCAATATAAGAAACATCTAGCCCAGTATTTGGGTCTACATTTGAGGTCGCAATATGCTGCTTCCAGTTCTTCTTTCTGAAGGACGCGTGAGATGGTATGTTCACGCGTAGTTTCTCACTTGATTCATTTTGGACACCCTTCACAGTGTGGCTAGAATGTATCCAAAATTTTCATTTTCTGTTTATTATCAAACGTTGTTAATTGTTTTTAAGTACAATCTGTTTGATATAATATGAAGGCAAGGTCTGTGACCTTCAGTTCTAATTCTATAATCTGCTGATAAGGGGTTGCATTGATAAGAGAAGTCGGTGTTGATAAGCTATCAGTAGTGTATGTTGAGCTGAAATTTAGGGCTTTATACATACTTCCCTGCCTCACTTCCACAAATCCTCTGAATACCTACTTATGCTCGAACATAAAGAGCAATAAAACTGGTTTATCCCTAGCTGTTTATTAACCAAATACTTACAATATGGACGTCTGGAAACTTGATCAAGAGTTATTTTTTTACTTTAACTTCTTTGGTCAAAAATCATTTTTTCCTTTTCGTTATATCTTCATGACTGATTGTTCTAATCAAACGAAATGCTGTGTATCAAACGCAATGCTGGAAACTTTGCAAAACAGGTACCCACATTGACCTCACCCAGCCTGGGTTGGGACGGAAAAGTATCCAGCATCACAAGGGAGCGAACCTAAGTGGACACACAAACCTCTATACATGTTGCTTAACTTCAGCGATCTTACGGGAATCGGTGTATTCAACGTGCTATAGTCGCTGCCACAGTTGTTGTTGTAGTAGCGATATTCATCTGAAAATCAACCATTCTTCCAATTTCCAAATTCAGTTTTGAAAAAATGGCAGGAAAAGATTGATATGAAGTATCTGAATAGGTTTTAATGGCCCTTGGCTGGAACTGTGATGGTATGCGTTCCAGGTCGTCCTGGTGCGGAGAACCGGCCATAATGAGAGTTCTTAAACAACATTCAAAGTATAGATAGTTATTATTTTTTTTTTAAAATTCGGCTCTTCAACATCTATTGGTCATTCGAGACGTTAGTTTAATTCTCCATTCGCTTGAAAACCAACTACCCACATTGACCTCACCCAGCCTGAGTTGAGCCGGAAAAATAGCCAGTATCGTGATAGCGCGAATCCACGTGGACAAACACATGGTACAACCTTGTTGCTTAACTTCAGTGATCTAACGGGAGCTGGTGTATTCAACGTGCCATAGATGCTGGACAAATTGGAATGCTTATAAACATAATTCTAGCTAAGAGCAATCAAAATCTTTTCGATAATCTCTACCTATATCGTATATAAAAGTATTCAAGAAGCAGGGAAATAATTCGTCTATACGGAACTAATTTCTATTAAAGCTTATGATTTATAACTTAAATAACATATTAATTAAAAAATATTTATTTTTAAATTTAATATTAAAACGAAACACATACCAAAACACTATTAACACATCAACTACGACCATTGCAACAATAATCAGGTAAATAACAATAACAAAACCATCAACAACATCTTGAACATAATCCATCTTCAATTCATTCTTAACCAAAGAATTCGTTGATGACATCAAATTTAATAATCATAAAACCCCAAAAACAAATTAGTCTGCGTGAACCAGTCTTACGCCTGACTTACATTTGACTCCTATTGAAATGTTGGATCAACCAATTCGGCCATTCGTCGGATCTTCGATTATTTTGTCTACAATATATCCTGCTTTATTCATCTTCACTAAAAACAAAATGTACAAAATAAAACGCCAAGTTATTCTTTCATTAAATCTGAATAGATTCTCGTCTTTCCTACCCACAAATATAATATTGGGTAATAGTGTTCTCAATCTTACTATTATTTGAGACAAGGCGTGTTTTTCTTGTATACGCTAACTGAAAAAAAAACTCTTTCCATGATTGTAAGCACAAAGACATTTTATGTCGATTCTTCTTCTTTAACCTCACCTTTACCTAATTTTATTTGCCATCGACGGCGTTTCCTTTCTTTATTTTACCATGCCACAATCTGCTCTTGACAGTGATGTTAGAACAGCTGGTTGACTCACCACAAACCACGTGGTGTTACTTATTAAGTGAATTTATTTTATTCGATGGTGGCATCATCGTGTCCGATGGTAGACAGATGTATAAGAGGGCAGCTCAAGAAAGTTTTAGTCTACAAAAAAAGGTTTTAATCGTAATCATATTATCTTTTCGTAGAGACTGATACTTGACATGGGCCCCCAGAACCATGACAATCACTGCATTATAATTACGTTAGTAACAAAAGAAAATTATTTACACACATAATGATATTTCAGAGTTGCTTTCTGTATTATTTACATGCACCATCATTTCAGATGGACTCAGCCCGTGAGGATGTCACTCTCAAGTAAATTCTTACAAACTCTAGTATGATTTACTTTTCATTTTATGGCGTTTCGCAAAACGACTTCTTTGTTTTACAACTCACGTCTAACAACACAGAGACTATAGGATAGACTGCATTTTTTTTTTTACAACCTAAATGAACACTGAACAGAGTATACTTGCATATTATGTTTTGTGACCTTAACACAGATGCGATGCACTAAGTTGCATTCTCATAGTTTGTCTCTGTTAGGGAGTGTTCACTGCTGATACTGCAGTCTATGATTCATTCAGACTGCACTGTATGCACTTCAGTACCGACTACTATCTCAATTGAAATAAATAGGATCCACTCACTATCATTAGGTAGAGATAGACGGACGTACAAGTGACCCAGAACTGGAAATCTGGTTTGATTGGCATTTGAAACTGTGCCGAGTAGTGACGGTTGTTCTGTGGAAGTGACTGGGAGCGAATAAAGCGATAAACTTCAGTTGAAGCTTTTGGCGTGTTGTCGCTTTGAAGTCTTTCGAAATATTTGAATAGACCGTCATTTGAGACGGTGTCGACGTGCTGAGCACAGGAGCGGTCGTCTTTGAAAGTGACGGGGAGCGATTTAAAGCGATAATCATCAGTGGAGGTTTTAGCGTGCAGTCCCTTTGAAGTCGTTCGATAAATTGTGAGACGGTGACGATAGCAGGTTCCTTGGGAGCAACTATAAGTTACTTAAAACGATAACTCTTTTTGATGATTCTTGTAGCGTGTAGCCGCTTAAAGTTGCCCGTAGTAGCGTGAACTTGTAGTCGCTTTCAAAAAACGACCAGGGTAGTTGTATCTTTGATCATCTGTTGACTAATAAATTCCACCTGATTTAATGGGAGCACAGAAAAAACAAAATTTCTGTTGAAATTCCCAGAGCTGATACTACGTATATTTCAAAACGTAGTTCAGAGTAGAATTAAATGGTGACATGTATTCTGTTGTCTGGTGCTGCCGTGTCTGGTGCTGACGAATTTAGTAAGCCAAATGTTTAGAATAATCAATTCTGCTGTGATTTTCAATAAATTACCTAAATTAAAATTAAATTTTGTTTCATTATTTTCAATAATGAACCTTTGGTCACGAAAAAAAAATCGGTCACGAAAAAAAACTCAAAATTTGATATTTTCCGTTTCAAAATAGAATCCAAAAATCGAATATATTTTTCAATAAATACCGAAAAGATCTTTTATACCCATCAATTTGAAGGTCTAATTTTCCCAATACAACATTTAGAGTGCCTAATCTGTCACTGAAAAGAGAGATTGCTTTCCTCAGTTTACGAAGTATCACCACTCATATCATCCCTTTGCAATTTCAATCAGTACTGCTCACTTATCCCTCAATCCACATAAGTTTAAAGAAATTGCAAAGCATAAATGGAATAGAAAATTAAACTTCATCTTAGAGTAGATACATGCACAAATGCACAATTTCTTAGTTGTGAGTGAGCGGGTTTTTCAAAAAATTCTAAACATTTTATTCAAAATTTCTGAAACTTAGTATAGACATATTATTTATATTGTTTCTGAAACTTAGTATAGACATATTATTTATATTGTTAGACATATGGTTTGGGCCCTATTGTGCATCCGCGGCATTTTGGTAGCCATTTTAATTTAGTGATGCATACAGTTCAGCCCATTTCTAGGGATTTTATTTGCAAGGTCACAATTAACAATTGAAAATATAAGGTATTCTATCTCTTTAACAAATTGGACATGGAGTCAATTAGCCTTGGGAATAAGGCTCTACGTCAATCTGTCTTACCGAAAAGAAAATTTCAGCACTTTTGAAAAAGTCAACACCACTAGCAGCGGACAGAGAGAAAGAAAATGGGGATCAGGAGAAGCAAGACTGAAGGTATTCAAACAGAAGATTTGGATATTTCCGTACCTTCTGATACATGCCTGATGAATATTGTAGGTACTAAGAACTGATTAAATTCTCAATTAGCCAACGATCATACAACTTAGAATACAACAGTTCCCGTCATATCACTGAAGTTAAGCAACGTCGGGCGTGTTCAGTACTTAGATGGAAGTTAAGCAACGTCGGGCGTGTTCAGTACTTAGATGGATGACCGCTTGGGAACACCACGTATCGTTGGCTCATTTTTCCGGCCCAAACCCATGCTGTTTGAAGTCAATATGGGTAGCTGGTTTGCAAGATTCCAGCGAATGGAGGGTAAAAACCCCGTCTTCAATGATCAATAGATGTTAAAGAGACGTTAAGCCGAGTTAAAAAAAAAAAAAAATCCAAATAAAAATATTTAAATTAAAATTATTAGAAGAATCGAAAGACATAAATTTATAGATGATTGACAATATCGATTCAGAGTTTAATTAATTAAATTAGAAATTAAAATGAGAAAATTGAAATTAAAAACTAAAAATTAAAATTGGAAAATTAAAAGCTAAAATTAAATTATTCAAATTAAAACTAATAACTTAACTTAACTTGGTAAGCTTTCAACAGTACTCAGACTGTCATCATCAGACCATAGTTATGATAGAACGATGTGGACACTATCACAACTTGTCAAGTAATTTTCCAATTTTAATTTTTAGTTTTTAATTTCAATTTTCTCATTTTAATTTCTAATTTAATTAATTAAACTCTGAATCGATATTGTGAATCACCTATTTAAGTAAATAATAATTGACTTTTCTGTTAATAAGGCGATATCAATATTGTAGACCTTACACAGTCCAGGGGTTGTTATGAGGCACCAGGCTTTAATTGGGCCCATCATCGGCCAATACTATGATCCTATATCCTTATTGAGTTTTATTAAAATTGAACAAATTAAACGAGTTCTATATATTAGTATATAATCATGAGACAAACAAATGTTCAAGTTAAAACTTGACCTCACTTCATTCGGTTTGTAGCATTATGCATTAAATAAAGAAACATCTTTCTCTTTTTATTTTTTGCTTAACGTCTCTTTAAACATCTATTGATCATTTGAGACGTTGGTTTTACCCTTCATTTGCTGCAAACTTAAAAACCTTCTACCTCATTGATCTAATCCATCCTTGACCTAACCCTAAGGGCCACATTGACCTAACCTGAAGGCGGAAACCTACGTGGACACTCACTTGGTAAAACCCCGCTGGACGTTGTTTCACTTCAGTGAGACGATTGTTAAGGAACCATCTTTAATATGGCTGTAGATTGTAGACAGTACTCGTATTAAAAAAATAATTATAAGGTCAACACGAAATTATTAAAACTGAAGTGGTGACGCGTGTTATAATGGGATTGCATTTATATTTCAAACTGGCCAACGTATTGGGAGCATTGAATTTATGCGGAATCAAAAAGTAGTCCTCAGAAATGGAAAATTTTCACTCACTGAATGCGTTTTGGACATCAATTCAATGGTGGCATTATCGCGTCCGATGGCAATTTATTGGAATTTTTCGAACGCATTAAAAATTTTAATTGTTCAACGAATAAATTTTTTTCTCGCAAAATAAAATATCATTATTAGATTATAGGCAGAAGAAAGTCATACCTACTATGTTCCGTGTTAACCCTAGCATTGTCAAGGGGGGGGGGTACAAAGTACCCGCGTTTTGGCAAAAACTTGAGGAAATTAAATTATGATACTTATTATAATGAGACCTTTAATAATTGTCACAAATTCATAGTATATAAAAATATGTATGTTCTAAGCCTTCTAAGGCATGATATTGAAGCCAAACTTTGGGCGCGGGTACTTTATACAATGCATGTAACCAATACATTGATTGTCTAAAGCTACCATTAAAAGCTACCCTAAATTAAGTAGTGTCTAAATTGTCTAATTATGTACCACCTGCAAGAAATAAGTATGTGTAAACACTGTCAAAAGACATTTGTCTGTGTGGGACAAAGTTCTGGTTCAGAATAGATTTCCTAGGGTCTAGCGATTTTTTTTTATTTTCATTTACATTATTTTATTCCTGGGATTTAATTTTATTTTTATGTAAGATAATAATTGATTTAGTTTATATTTTTTAGTTTATAATAAAGTAATAGCGACTTATTGTAATAAAAGAAATCATTTTATCCTTTATTTTGTTTGCGGGTATTTTGTACCCCCCCCTTTTGGCAATGCACGTAATTGAATAGAGCTTGGCAATCCTAGGGTTAATATAGTCTTTGCTTACTCTTGACGTGCGCCTGTCTGCCGATACGCTTGATAGTTTGTTCACTATAAAATTGCACATCATATAAGGTTCTCTTTAGAAAAAAATAATATTTTAATGATTTTACGAAAAAAATCATTAAAATATTTTTTTCCGTGCTAAAAATCGAGAGAAGTATAATAACCATTTCTTAGGTGATGTCTTTTTTTTTTTTTTTTTTTTTTTTTTGCTTAACATTCCTTTAACATCAAAATGGTCAATCGAGACGGGAAGAAAAGTTTTTTAATAATGTTTTTGACAAATATTTTCGTGCGAGCACATAGAAAATGCCACCCTTTTACTATATAATCAAAAAAATTTACGTGATTCTTGTATTGAACAAAAATTTTAAGCAACATGAAGAAAACCTTTAGGACACTTATCTAATACAAGAAATGTAAATGATAAAAACACTTGACTTTATGTTTTACAATTTTAATAGATTATTCGATACGCGTATTACGGACTAATAAGGACTAACTTCTATAAGAATCTAATGTTCATTCTTGATAATGGAGTAAAATCCGAAATACACATATCGAATGTATTGAAATTGTAGAACATAAAGTCAAGTAAGTGTTTTTTTATCATTTTCATTTCTTGTATTAGATATTAATGTGCTTTTTGCACAGAATTGTGTATTTATACTCAGAGAATCAATTTCCATCAAAAAGTAATTTTTCTTTGCCAATCTGAGATGAAAATTGCAGAGGTGGAATAGAAATATTTTTAAAACCGAGACCTCACTTCTTTCGGTTTCTAATGAACAGTTTCAGATCAAATATAATGTAACGGTTCACCCTATAGAGGTAATTTCTGAATATTATTATTCATTGCAAATGCATTTATCACACAATCTAAATTCAAACCTGCATAAATGCATTCTTATAACTTCCTTTTTGTTACAAAAAAAAAAAATACATCAAAAAATTTGAATCAGTAAAGATAATTAAGTGAATGGCTATGAAAAAAAAACCTTCAAAAATGATGATTAATATACCCGGTGTTCATAAGAAATAGCATCCCCTTATGATATAATACCGGGATTTCATAAGAAATAGCATCACTTTTATGATTTTATAACTGGTGTTCATAAGAAATTATATTATATATAATTATATTATATATGAAATTATTATATAAATAATATTATCGTATGTTTATAAGAAATAGCATCACTTTTATTATATTATACCGGTGATGATAAACGATTTTAATTGGAGGTGGCTAGTTTCAGACTCTCTTGAGTTCATCATCAGATCGAGCTTGATCGAAGACCCTATTTTCAATACTTGTTTTGTTTCAAGAAAATACTATCGATCGAACATAGTAAGTGCTAATTTTAACACCACGATATTTCTTTTGTTTGTAAGATCTTGATAATTGACTTTCTTCGGTTACATATTTCAGTATAATTCAGATATGACTATTTTCCTTTTGTTTACCTTTTTAAACACTAAAAAAAATTGGCCTAAGGATGTAAATGAGGATATTTACTTTAAAAATATTCCTTAAATCTGAAGACATATCAATTAAAATACAAACCCTAATTCCATTTGAATTAAAAGTTAAGTAATATTAATATTAATTATTATTCATAGCCTGATAAAAAAGAAGAAAAAGAAATAGAAAACACAGAAAATAGTTTCGTATAAATTAATTAGTTCCCTGCTTCTTGAATATTTTTTTTTAGATTAGAGATATGTTGAGATTATTGAAAAGGTTTTGGTTGTTCTTAGATAGAATTATGATTGTAAGCATTCCAAGTTGTCCAGCGTCTATGGCACGTTGAATACACTAGTTCCAGTTGGATCACTGAAGTTGAGCAATGTCCAGCGAGGTTGTACCGTGCGTTCGCGCCCTCTTGATGCTGCCTAATCTCGCTATTTTTCCGTTCAAACCCAGGCTGGATGAGGTCAATGTTGGTTGATGGTGTGTATGTTTCCAGCGAATGAAGGGCATAGGTTACCGTCTCTAATGATCAATAGATGTTCAAGATACCTTAAGCCAAAAAAAGAGAGTTTTTTCGTTGTTCCTCGATAACTCTCGGACGCCTTATTTGATTTTGATGAAATTTGGTATGGACATTCATTATATTCATAAAACCCTATTGGGACATCCAGGCTCTTACCTGAATTGTAGTAATTCTGTTAACGATAGACGTCAATGCTGTATGTTGTATAAAATTGACGAATTTTATTTTTCTCAAAATATTTTTGATACTCGCACGAAACAGGCCATCCTGTATGCATGACTGTTATGGCAGTTATACCTAATAATTATTCAAACAAACAAAAAAACATTATTTTTTCGTTATTTTAATTAATGCAAGTTGCATTAAAAATGCATCCATTAATTAAGATGACATTGAAAATTGGTTTATAGATGCAGTTTTTTTGTAGTAAAAATAGCGATGCATCCAGATGTTTATATACAAGTGATATGAATAAATAGATATTGGAATGAAATATGATATACAATTTATATTATGCACATTATAAGCACATAGCTTTCTCATAAATTGAATATTTAGGAACTCCCTTAACCCTAGGATTGCCATATTTTATAATTGATAATAAAGGATTTAGTTTATATTTTTCTAGGTTTTAATAAAGAAATAGCGTCTTATTGTAATAAAAAAAAAAATCATTTTTTCCTTTATTTTGTTGGCGGGTACTTTGTATAAAGAAAAAAAATGATTTTTTTTTATTACAATAAGTCGCTATTTCTTTATTAAAACCTAGAAAAATATAAACTAAATCCTTTATTATCAATTATAAAATAATGTAAATGAAAATAAAATATAATCGCTAGACCCTAGGAAATCTTCCTGACATCCCACACAGACAAATGTCTTTTGATAGTGTTTACACACACTTATTTCTTGCAGGTGATACCTACATAATTAGACACTTTAGACAATTTATGGTAGCTTTTAATGGTAGCTGTAGACAATCAATGTATTGGTACATGCATTGCCAAGGGGGGGGTATAAAATACCCGCGCCCAAAGTTTGGCTTCAATATCATCCCTTAGAAGGCTTAGAACATACATTTTTTATATACTATGATGGAAAATATTGTTTGTGACAATTATTAAAGGTCTCATTAAAATAAGTATCATAATTTGATTACTACAAGCACTTTTGCTAAAACACGGTTACTTTGTGCCCACCTACCCCCTTAGCAATCCTAGGGTTAACACCTTACGCATCATAGGTGAACAGCCGCGGGGCTGGTTTGCAACAATTCGCCATGAGTTGTTGATACTTGAGCATTCTTACGGATAATGCAGTAGCTTAAAAGATACCGTTTCTTTAGTCGCTTGTACGACTGGTGTGGACTTGGGTGCCTTGGAATTATCCTTTTTAAGTCCCCCTAACGCCTTATACGATTTAAATAAAAATAATATAATAAATAAATGCTGTTTCTTTGTGTTATTATGTCACAACTTTGGTGCTCACTGCAGTATTGTAGGATTTTTTCAATATCAATCATTATCCAATTACTTTGAACTTTTCTATTTTACCTACAAGGACAACACCAGTCGCTATGCGCATTTATCCCCATAGCTACTCATTGTCCTCACGAGGCTGAGTAGACCCCGAAAATATTTAAACCATAGTGACAAATTATTGATCCTGTTAAAATTCGACCCTGGGTCTCCTGAGTGCAAGAATAGTGCAGTGTCCAATGAGACATGGGAGCTGGTTTATCCGATTTAAATGATATTTGCTATAATCAATGTGTAGAATTAGTTTATTAGTGTTAGCCAACGATCATACCACGTTGAATTCACCAGTTCCCGACAGATCACTGAAGTTAGGCAACGTCTGGGCGTGGTCAGTACTTGGATGGGTGACCGCTTGGGAACACCACGTATCGTTGGCTTTTTCCGCCCCAACCCAGGCTGGATGAGGTCAATGTGGGTAGCCGGTTTGCAAGTTTCCAGCGAATGGAGGGTAAAACCCCCGTCTTGAATGACCAATAGATGTTAAAGAGACGTTAAGCCAAATTAAAAAAAAAAAGTTTATAAGTTTTTTAGTGTATGGGCCCTTTTGATACAGCCTGGCCAAGTGGTGGCCAATTTAAGTGAGTGAGGTCCACAGTTCGGAGTACTACAATCGTTATCATGCCAGCCAATATAATGATGGACCGACGATATAAAGTTTGAAGAAGGCGACTCAACCACTGCTTAAAAATATTGGAAATTAGTGGAAGCGCCAGGTTACAATTTTATATTGAAACTAACTGTTTCACCCGTGCTTCGCTGCGATTCTTATAGTGCTATTTTTGTTTCTCATGGACAATGGAAATTCGGGGGTATAGGTTTGTGTTCACCCTGTATATCGCAACCTTTAAAAATCAAATTTTAAACGTTTCACCAGGCGTCTTATAGGCACAACCATTCTTACTTTTATATATTTTCTAAAATTCATTTTACCCGTTCCCGGTTTCAAACTCGTAACTCTGGAATGGCTGGCTATACCTTTGCAGAAATTGTCTAAAACAAGGACTAAAGAGCCACGTAAAACTTTCTCGCTCTGAGTTGATATGTTTTCGCGACAAAATTTAAGATATCGGACCGGGACTGTCCGATTTTGGAGAAGAAATTAGAAATTTGGCCGTAAGTCGAAAACTGTTTGACATATTTTAGTTCTGATAATTTTTCTGGGGTCGTAGACCATGATTTTGGGGGTCAATTCCAATCGCTATTTGCTATCGTTTGGGCTGTGGTATTGTAACAGACAACCCCTCATACATAGGTACATACATACAAATTTCTGATTTATATATTAAGATTATTTTTCAGCCCTGTTGCAAGAAGGTGAAAAAAATCGTTCTTGAGATCGGTTGTTCCATCTCCATTTTTATATCCTTAGAGTGTAGACGTCTCCATAGTGGAGTGTGCATCACACTCGGATTGCACCAGGAAAACGTGCGGAGTTCAAATTCTGGTCGGTCGAAAATTTGAAAAAGGTTTTCGAATTTTCTACTTGGTCTGTTTGTGTTTTTTACTGTGGTAATAGCAAGAAGTGGTAAATCTATGAGGTAATTATATAGCTTATTGTATTATAGTAATTGTTTAACTTGTAATGCTATGATGCCCACAAAATTGAGATATAATAACACAATATCTGAGCGCACGGCAGTGCGCCAGGCCAAGTTCCGGAAAGCACCAGTGTATCTTTACACGAAGCAATTCACCGGGTTTTTCACACCATCAGATATCCGGTTCTACAAGGGATAGATCATTAAAATTTTGAACATACATTCCGTAGTATAGTACAATACTACAGGATAAACTTCAAAAGTTAATATTAACCCGGACAGGAGATAGGTAATTTCAAAGTTTGTACTTTTGGATACTCACTGACTGACT
>CM022884.1:8755872-8771059 GCA_012654025.1 Pachypsylla venusta | reverse complement strand
AGACAGCAGAACGTGCAATAATAAATTTAAGTGCGGGATATACAGCAGCAACAATAAACTTGGCCCCAATAATCGATATCACTACTTTCATACGCGGAATTTTTTGGAAGAATGGGAGGAACTTGGCCTTTTTTCAATGATAATTTTTTTGTGAGATCAAATGTACATACTATCATCTACTATTGTTATCATCCACCAGCTATCATGGCTCAGCAGTCACTGCACTAGCCTTCACTCGGTAGAACGAATAAGATTTCTTGGCAGGGGCAATAATTTGTCACTGCGGTTTGAAGGATTCTGGGACCTACTAAGTTTCGTGAAGACAATGGGTAGCTATGGAGATAAATGCTCATAGTGATCCTGTGCCAGCATTGTAGGTAAATTTGAAAAATTCAAAGTAATTGGATAATGATTGATATTGGGAAAATCCTACAATGCTGAACACCAAAATTGTGACATAATAACACAAAGAAACAGCTTTTATAATTTAAATGTGTCATATACCAGCCACAATATTTCTGTTTCTTTTTTTGGGGGGGGGCGGGTTGTATTGCGCAATCATGCAACGTTTTACAGGAATCGCCACTGCTTCAATAACTGATTATCTAGTTAGAATGAGGCGTCAGTTTACAGTATACAATATTTTAAGAAACGCCATCATTGGTCATAGCAATCATAATTCGGACTCATTCGATGACTCATCCGATTTTCCACGATTGCTAATTTTCCTAAGAAAAAAAAAAAAAAAAAAAAAAAAAAAACACAATTTAAAATAAATTTAATATTAGTTTATCAGAACATGACATAAGCTTGCCCAGCTATGAGAATCATACAAAGAGGTTAAGTGTAGAGGAACCTTGATAATCTGTACATCTCGTGACAAAGCTTGCCCAGCTATCAGAATCATACAAAGAGGTTAAGTACAGTGGAACCTGGATAATCTGTACATATTGGGGCTCGTGACAAAGCTTGGCCAGCTATCAGACTCATACAAAGAGGTTAAGTACAGTGGAACCTAGATAATCTGGACATATTGGGGCTCGTGACAAAGCTTGGCCAGCTATCAGACTCATACAAAGAGGTTAAGTACAGTGGAACCTTGATAATCTGTATATATTGGGGCTCGTGACAAAGCTTGGCCAGCTATCAGACTCATACAAAGAGGTTAAGTACAGTGGAACCTAGATAATCTGGACATATTGGGGCTCGTGACAATAGCTTGCCCAGCTATCAGAATCATACAAACAGGTTAAGTAAAGTGGAATCTTGAGAATCTGGACATATTGTGGCTCGTGACATGAGCTTGCCCAGCCATCAAAATCATACAAAGAGGTTAAGTACATTGCGACCTTGATAATCTGGACATATTGGGGCTCGTGACATGAGCTTGCCCAGCCATCAAAATCATACAAAGAGGTTAAGTACATCGGGACCTTGATAATCTGGACATATTGGGGCTCGTGACATAAGCTTGTCCAGTTGTCAAAATCATACAAAGAGGTTAAGTACAGTGGATCCTTGATAATCTGGACATATTGGGGTCCATGACATTGGCCCGCCAACTATCACCTACTTCCACAGTTTCCTATCGGTCACCCAGTAATAAAAGAAGAAAACAATCTATCCTTCTTTAATCAACTGCAACCAAATTATCGCCAAATTGAAACTTTTTCGCCGTACAATAACAAAGTGTAAGTGTGATACCTAGGTATCTCTGAAAAAATGACCGTGAATGGACTGCTAAATAAATACCCATAATATTGAGGAATAGTTTATAATTACCTACGAGTATATCAGGGTTCTTATTGTAGCTATGACATGTTTCGAGATTTCCGAATAGCATGTTGAATCCATCAGTCTAAACTGTTTCGGTAGCTCAGTGGTTAAGCCCTCGTCTGGTAAACAGGAGAGTGTGGGTTCAATCCCCAGTAGAGGCAGGATTTCCTCATTAATTTGAGTATTTGACCACATAGAAATAGAGCTCTAAAGGTTAGGTGGTAGAAAATGTCTCAGGTATTAACCTCGCCTAGTGGTAATCTTCCTCTCAAGAATCTATTTTTTTTATTTTTTTTTGTTGAAGCCACAATGATTCTGGCTATTTCCTGCCAAATCTTGGGTGAGTTTAAAGAAGGTTAGTGGTTTCCAGCGAATACCCTACGTAAAACGCCTGATTAATTGATTATAATCTAGTTGATTGGAATATTGACGTTTTATTGTCATGAGCGCCATTCAGAACTGATTTTCTTATTTTGCCAAGACGTCTCCGTGGCAGGGTGCGCATCACACACAGCTTGCAAGAGTGATGCTCCGGGTTCGTTTCCAGGACGAGTCAATATAATTATTTGATTTCTACTAGATCTGATTGTGTTGGGTGGTGACTCAGCCCCCTGAGGACAATTGAGTAGCAACGGTAATAGCGACAAGTGCTAGCATTATAAGGAAATTGATAAGTGTATATTAGGCTTATTGTTATTGGTGTGATTGTTGAAAATACCTTGTAATGCTATGATGCCCACAAAAATGTTGACATAATAATAGGTACAAAGAAATATATATTTGTGTTTTCTCATTTTGCAAAAAACTATTCTACAGCCATGAGAATTGACACATAAGCAGTTATTGTTATCAACTAGTAGTCAAATATTTCTTTTTTTAGGGGGGGGCCAAACGTTTTTTTAACATCTATTGGTCATTCAAGACGGGGGTTTTACCCTCCATTTGCTGGAAACTTACAAACCAGCTATCTACATTGACCTTACCCAGCCTGGGTTGGGGCGGAAAAATAGCCAGCATCGCGAGGACGCGAAGCCACATGGATACCCATGGTACAACCTCGCTGTTCGTTGCTTAACTTCAGTGATCCAATGGGAACTGGTGTATTCAACGTGCCATATATGCTAGCAGTCTGCTATTTAATTCTGTTGTTACTTTGTTAATATGAGAAACAATTTTTGTTATTTTTTGTTATCAAGAATTCAGTTTATTTTATACAAAACACAACTAACAATATCCTAAAACAACATCTCATATTACATTGCACATTGCAACCAACAGCAATGAATAGGGTCTATGATTAATTAAAATGACATCATATTAGTGACGATCGCATTGATAGTAGAGGAAGTCTTGTTGTGTTATTAAATAATAAAGGATGGTTTGGCTTGGCTAAACCTGACCATGGCCCAAATTGGGAAATCATCAGAAATGTAAGGTAAGCTAGGAATGTTCCTTGAGGAAGTATTGTTGTGTAATTAAATAATAAAGGATGGTTTGGCTTGGCTAAACCTGACCATGGCCCAAAATGAGAAATCATCAGAAATGTAAGGTAAGCTAGGAATGTTCCTTGAGGAAGTCTTGTTGTGTAATTAAATAATAAAGGATGGTTTGGCTTGGCTAAACCTGACCATGGCCGAAATTGGGAAATCATCGGAAATGTAAGATAAGCTAGGAATGTTCCTTGAGGAAGTCTTGTTGTGTAATTAAATAATAAAGGATGGTTTGGCTTGGCTAAACCTGACCATGGCCGAAATCGGGAATTCATCAGAAATGTAAGGTAAGCTAGGAATGTTCCTTGAGGAAGTCTTGTTGTGTCATTAAATAATAAAGGATGGTTTGGTTTGGTTAAACCTGACCATGGCCCAAAATGGGAATTTCGCCTGGACGAAAATTGTGTAGGTATGCAGTTTTTGGGAGAACTGACCATCAAACAGTGAAAATAAATGGCATGGTACAGATCGCAGGAATTATATCTGGAGTGCCGCTTATCAGAATGGTTTACATTCAAATATCCCATCCTCGTCGGTAGACGGCGTGCCAGCTTCACTAGCGCGCCGAATGGTCTAGACGATATTTTGCCTCGATCACACATAACGTTGGTGTTTGGCCGTATATCACAGTCGAATCAGTCAGCCAAATTCAATATCAAGTTACATACACCAGTTCCCCTATGATGCATGGAGTTAGACAACATTTAGTTAGTTTTTACTTAGATTGGCGCCCCCGTGATGGTGTCTATTCCCAGGACATCCATGACTGGCGAGTTCATTGTGGGCAGCTGCTTTGTAAGTTTCAACCGAATGGGGGATGTTACACCGGTCTCGACTGACAGTAGATGTTGAAGAGAGCTTTAATAGATTTAACTTAATAATAATAGTCCCTTATTTATAGTGCCCGAATAAGACTAAAGAGTTCCTTTGACACCGGCAGTTTTTTGGAAGCTATTATTATGAGGTAAATATTTCATATTAAGGATAAAGTTGCATGTGTTGGCTGGGTTTGAACCGGTGCTCTACTGTTTGCCAGTCAGAGCGTCTTACCACTGCATCACCAACACATATAAACCCACAACAATCCATATACAGATATTCTATTTTACAACACTAATAGTGTTGTAAAATAGACAGTAAAATAGTGTTGTAAAATATTTTACAACACTAATAGTGTTGTAAAATAGACAGTATTCCAAAGCTGTACCAAAAATTAAATTAGAAATATCCTACACATATTTTCAACCTGAGGCCTATTTCACAAAAATAATGTCCAATATTACAGACGAGATGAATGTGTTAAGGTGGCATCACAATATTTGTCAGGATTCCAAAATTTTGGCACAATTTATTTGAGCCAAAATTTTGTATATTTGTTGAATTTGCGTGTTTGATGTATATTTGTGCCCCTCTCTAGTAAATTCTTCATGAAAACCCTGTAGCTGTATAGAGCTATATAGCAATACTATTGTAGGATTACAGTGATCTAATTTTAACGTAAATTCTTTATGAATACCCTGTAGCTGTATAGAGCTAAATAGCAATACTATTGTAGGATTACAGTAATCTAATTTTAACGCAAATTCTTTATGAATACCCTGTAGCTGTATAGAGCTAAATAGTAATACTATTGTAGGATTACAGTAATATTTGTGCCCATCTCTATTAAATTCTTCATGAACACCCTGTAGCTGTATAGAGCTAAATAGCAATACTATTGTAGGATTACAGTAATCTAATTTTAACGTAAATTCTTTATGAACACCGTGTAGCTGTATAGAGCTAAATAGTAATACTATTGTAGGATTACAGTAATATTTGTGCCCCCTCTAGTAAATTCTTTATTAACACCCTGTAGCTGTATAGAGCTAAATTGCAATACTATTGCAGGATTACATTAATATTTGTGCCCCTATCTAGAAAATTCTTTATTAACACCCTGCAGCTGTATTGAGCTAAATGGCAATACTATTGTAGGATTACAGTAATATTTGTGCCCCCTCTAGGAAATTCTTTATTAACACCCTGTAGTTGTATAGAGCTAAATGGCAATACTATTGTAGGGTTACATTAATATTTGTGCCCCTATCTAGAAAATTCTTTATGAACACCATGTAGCTCTATAGAGCTAAATGGCAATACTATTGTAGGATTACAGTAATATTTGTGCCGCTATCTAGAAAATTCTTTATGAACACCCTGTAGCTGTATTGAGCTAAATAGCAATACTATTGTAGGGTTACAGTAATATATGTGCCCCTATCTAGTAAATTCTTTATGAACACCCTGTATCTCTATAGAGCTAAATGGCAATACTATTGCAGGATTGGAGTAATATTTGTGCCCTTATCTAATAAATACTTTATGAACACCCTGTAGCTGTATAGAGCTAGATAGTAATACTATTGTAGGGTTACAGTAATATATGTGCCCCTATCTAGTAAATTCTTTATGAACACCCTGTAGCTGTATAGAGCTAAATGGCAATACTATTGCAGGATTACACTAATATTTGTGCCCTTATCTAATAAATACTTTATGAACACCCTGTAGCTGTATAGAGCTAGATAGTAATACTATTGTAGGATTACAGTAATATTTGTATCCCTTCTCTAGTAAATTCTTTATGAACACCCTGTAGCTGTATAGAGCTAAATGGCAATACTATTGTAGGATTACAGTAAACTAACTTTAACGTAAAATGAGTAATATAAAAATGTTTATTTTTTATTTTTGTTTTGCGGAAAGCAAATATTCTAAATTAATGACGATAATATTACAAGAAATGGGATTTCTTTCTTGGTTTATTATAAAGTGTTTTTTACACTGAGTCTAATATCTAACTTAATGGAAAAGGGAGATTTACCCTCTAACAAACCAGTGACCCAAATTGACCTCACCCATCGTGCTTTTAATCCAGAAATAGCCAACATCACGAGAACGAGAACTTATACGTGGTCACCCACTTGGTAAAACCTTACTGGTCGTTGCTTAACTTCAGAGATCTACCGTGAAATTGTGTATTCGACGTACAGTAGACGGTGGCCAGGTCTGTTTTTTTTTCTTCGCAAATATCGCAATGTCTGTCGTACGAACTCTTATGATAAAGGAAATTATATAGGGGGTGGGTCCAAAGTCTAACCCCAGCCCAGTATGTCGAGAATCACTCAAGATATCGACAAACGGTAAACTACAAGTCGCTTCATTTTTGGGGTTATTGATTTTAGGCCAAAAAATTTCGATCGCGGCCGGCCGTTAGGGCTGGGCTAGTCAAAAATCCTAAATTAGATGGTTTATTAGAAGAGATGATTCGTCTATGGCACGTTGAATACTCCAGTTTTAATTCGATCACTGAAGTTAAGCAACGTCCAGCCTGGTTGTTCCATATGGTTGTCCACGTGAGTTCGCGTCCTCGTGATGCTGGCTATTTTTGCGGCCCAACCCAGGCTGGGTAAGGTCAATGTGGGTAGGTGGTTTTCAAGTTTCTAGCTCATGGAGGGTAATACCCCCGTCTCGAATGACCCATAGATGTTAAAAACGTTAAGCCAAAAAAAAAAAAAAAAAATNAAAAAAAAAAAAAAAAAAAAAAAAGTTCACCACAAATTACCGTTCTCAAGATATGGGACAGAGCTGGGCGGCGCATTTTTTAAAATTTTATTTGGCAACACTGCTATTAACTTTTTTCTACTAATGCGAACATCTGCGAAAACGAAGCCTCACGATTGCTTCAAAATTACGATTTACGATCATATTTATTGTAATGGATTTGTTTGGATAATACAAGAGATTTTTCTCCGGCTCATCTTTAAGAAGTAGGTGTACATCTAACGATAATACCACGTTGAATACACCAGTTCCCGTCAGATCACTGAAGGTAAGCAACGTCGGGCGTGGTCGTTACTTGGATGGGAGACCGCTTGGGAACACCACGTGTCGTTGGCTCTTTTTTCCGGCCCAACACAGGCTGGGTGAGGTCAATGTGGTTAGCTGGTTTGCAAGTTTCCAGCGAATGGAGGGTAAAACCCCCGTATTGAATGACCAATAGATGTTAAAGAGACGTTAAGCCAATTTTTTTTTTTTTTTAAATAAAAGATGGTGAACTATACAAGATGGATGGCCGTATTATTCCTATTCAGTATATTCCTATCACATGGATAGCCGTATTGTTCGTATTTAGTATATTGGTATCACTTGGATAGCCGTATTGTTTGTATTTAGTATATTGATATCACATGGATGGCCGTATTGTTCGTATTTAGTATATTGATATCACATGGAAGGCAGTATTTAGTAAATTGGTATCAAATGGATGGCAGTGTTTTTCGTATTTATTATATTCGTATCACATGGATGGCCGTATTGTTCCTATTTAGTATATTCGTATCACATGGATGGACGTATTGTTCCTATTTAGTATATTCGTATCACATGGATGGCCGTATTGTCCGTATTTAGTATATTTGAATCACATAAATGGCCGTATTGTTCATATTTTACAACAACAAAAATCTAATCACCTTTAATGTTACTAATAGAAGACCTCACATGAACATAAATTCTAGTATCATTTATAATTGTTTATTTTTCCTGACAATTCAATTATTGTCACCTGATGAACAATTTATAATTGTAAATAGACTTGTGGATCAAGATGATGACGTTAGTGTTTTAGTCATGTATAGAAAAAAAATCTTGATGAAATAACCACTAAAAAGATAAAAATCATTTTCAGAAAACAAAATAGGGGGGCAGGGCCAACTAATTTTTCAAAATCGAAAAGCACTTAAATCCAGTCACAGCATATCAAAATTTTGCGTTTCTACAACAAACTGCTAAAAAGTTAAAAATAATTTTCAATTTCTTCATGTCCTAAAACTCTATACCAAATTTGGTAAAATCGGATGAAAATTGTGACTTGTATCGCGTAACAAACATACATACATACAAATGCATTTCGGGATCTGTACCGGGGTCAAAACTGGAGTTCACTAACGTTCACAATTATGGCACACTATCTAGTTGTCAGGTGTAAAAGTTGTATCACCTTATCTGTTAGGGATCAGAATGAAGATGAAGGTAGTTTAAGAATATGATGCTATGCTAAAGGGTCAGACGAATGAGATCATACAAAATTAGAGGATTAAATCTTTTATTAAAACCTGACTCACTTAAATGTGACCCATTTCAATACACCAGCTCCCGTTAGATCACTGAAGTTAAGCAACAAGGTTGTACCATATGGTTGTCCACGTGGATTCGCGCCATCGCGATACTGGCTATTTTTCCGGCTGAACTCATGCTGGGTAAGGTCAATGTGGGTAGCTGTGGTTTACAAGTTTCTAGCGAATGGAGAATTAAACTAACGTCTCGAATGACCAATAGATGTTAAAGGGACGTTAAGCCAAATTAAAAAAAAAAACTTCTCGAATGACCATTGCCTATATGTATGTTGAAGAGCCAAATTAAAAATAATAACTATCTACTTTGACTGTTCAGCGCCTACCCTCTTTAGCTGTACCCTTTCCTGTCAAGGTAACCCTCTCTTGCTTCTTGCATTGTCCATCCTTTTGATTTCTTCTTTTCGGTTAAGGGCCGTCGTGGTTGAAAATCGATCTTCTGACCAAAGGAAATGCTGAATATTTATTATTTCTACACGAAATTTTTGGTTCCGAGTTTTATAGAATTTAAAAGTATAATTGCATCTAGCATCCCCCGATCCCTAGATCGTGGCTTCGCCCGCGTATATTTTGAAATATATATCATGCTATCTCTCTCGTTCCAATGTATTTCTTATTCCTTAAAATTAAAATTTTCCAAAATTATTTCTAAGGCCACACTTACATGGTGCAACGAAGGTCCCTGCCAAATTACAAGTCTGTAGCATTAATAGTTTCGGCTCTACGTTGATCAATCACACAGGACATTGCCTTTTATATATAAAGATTTGACGCCTTCACCAAATTTTGATATAAACGTCATTCTTAACAGCATTTGATTTGGCTTTTTAAAATTAGATTCAAGTATATCAAAAGATCTCCTGACTATTTAAATTTTGATGAAATACCAAATTTCATCAAAATTTCACTAGTCTTCCTCTTTTTTAACTATTCGCTTTACCCTTTCCTGGCATGATAATTCTCGATTGCTACTTGCGAAACAGCATTTTGCGGATAACTTTCCATTTTTGCTAACATTTAATACTGGACTTGGTTGAGTCATCTCTGATAGAAGGAATATATTGATAAAACCGGTTCACTCATAACAGCCATTGTTCTTATAATAAAAAATAATAAATAGGAATTTTGTTTGATTCAAAATATTGCTGACTCGGGACATAATAACATGTTTGTACATTGTGCTGAATTGCTGACCACACACACTTTGAAATGACCGAAAGTATTTAAGAGGAATATATAAAGAAATGCAAAACCAAAGTCATCTACTATCTAAAAATATAAAACAGAAATTTGTGTGTACCTATGTGGTAGGGGTAGTCTCTTACAATACCACCGCCCAAACGGTAGCAGATAACGAAAAATTGATAGGAATGGACCCCTCCAAAATACCATGGTCTACGACCCCAGAAAAATTATCAGAACTAAAATATGTCAAGCCGTGTTCAAGTTGTCGCGACAACATATCAACTCAAAGCGAGAAATTTATAGGTGGAACGAGAAAGATATAGGTGGATTCAAATCAAAGCGAGAAATTTATAGATGAAACGAGAAAGTTATAAGCGGATTCAACTCAAAACGAGAAATGTATAGGTGGAACGAGAAAGATATAGGTGGATTCAAATCAAAGCGAGAAATTTATAGATGAAACGAGAAAGTTATAAGCGGATTCAACTCAAAGCGAGAAATTTATAGGTGGAACGAGAAAGTTATAGATGTATTCAACTCAAAGCGAGAAATTTATAGGTGGAACGAGAAAGTTATAAGTGGATTCAACTCAAAGCGAGAAATTTATAGGTGGAACGAGAAAGTTATAAGTGGATTCAACTCAAAGCGAGAAATTCATAGGTGGAACGAGAAAGTTATAGGTGGATTCAACTCAAAGCGAGAAATTTATAGGTGGAACGAGAAAGTTATAGATGTATTCAACTCAAAGCGAGAAATTTATATGTGGAACGAGAAAGTTATAAGTGGATTCAACTCAAAGCGAGAAATTTATTGGTGGATTTTAAGTCCTTAGAAACTGGGAACGGGTAAAATAAAATTTAGAAACGTTTATATCTTGGTTTTTTAAAAGTTATACACCCATACCCCCCTCCCCCCAAATTCCATTGTCCCTTAAAAACAAAATTAGCAATATAATATAAAACATCTAGTCATTAATAATTGTGGCGGGCTTTCCTATCCGGATTCTAAGTGCTGCGTCCACCAGTTTTCCACATTCGTCTCTCACCCACCCAGTCCCTAAATTCCCGTACTTCTAGTGAAGTTTATCTCTATGTGTTCAAAACCCAGGAACTCTAGCGCCCTGAAGCTTTGTAATGTCAGGGATAGACAGTCTACTATGATGTGTGAAGCCGTCTCCTCTTCCTCTCTACACATCGCCGTTTCCCGTTTACTTCTACAGTGTTCAGGGGTTTCCTTAGAGCACAGTGACCTGTCAGCAGCCCAGCCGTCAGACTAATGTTACGGCTGTTGAGATTTATAAACCTTTTTCTGTTTTCTCCATTGGGCCAATAATTAACCCTTTAGAGGTCTCCGTCTGTTTTTCAAAGACAACTTGTGAACAACTTTATACAGCACATCCTTGCAATGATCTTCAGCAAAGACCCAAATATACGCAAATGTATATTTCTTTGTGTTATTATGTCACAATGTTTGTGGGCATCATAGAATTACAAGGTATTTTCAACATTCGCTCCAATATCACTAAGCCTAAGCTACACTTTCACAATTTATACTTTGCTACCCCTTGGCGCTTTTGGTATAGCTACTAAATTGTCCCCGAGAGGCTGAGTTACCCTCAAACACAACCAGGCCAAGTAGAAAATTAGATTTTTTTTTTTTTTCAAATTTTCAACCCGTTCAGGAATCGAACCTGGAACCTTCTTGGTGTAAGCCGATTGTGATGCACACTCTGGCACGAAGAAATATATTAACTCTTTTTATAACTGGGACGGTTTTCCGGTATGAGTAAGGTAGGAAAACTCAATGGAACTCTTTAGCTGTCTCGATACCCCAGTGGTTAAGCGTTTGTCTGGTAAACAGGAGGACGTGAGATCAATTCCCAACAGGCGCAGTACATAATTATGTTTATAGATTCTATTACCTGCCTCGGTACCTCAGTGGTTAAGCGTTTGTCTGGTAAACAGGAGGACGTGGGATAAATCCCCAACAGGGGCAGGACATAATTATGTTTATAGACCATATTACCTGCCTCGGTACCTCAGAGGTTAAGCGTTCGTCTGGTAAACAGGAAGACGTGGGATAAATCCCCAACAGGGGCAGGACATAATTATGTTTATAGACCCTATTACTTGCCTCGGTACCTCATGATTAAGTACTCTCCTGCTAAACAGGAGGGCGTGGTTCAATCCCCAGCCGAGGCAAAAATTTTCCTCATTAATTTGAGTACTTGACCACAGAAAAATATTGCTCTAAGGGTTAGGTGGTTGAAAATACATTCCTCATTAACCTCGCCTAGTGGTAACCTGCCACTCAAGAGTCTATTTCTTTCACCAGTCCCGTGTACACCCTTCGGGTACAAACCCCTAAAAATAATAAATTAAAAATATGTACACGCACTCTCTTCTTCTCGTTTTTTTTTTAAAAAAAAAAAGTAAAACAAAGGATTTTTCTCTTCCCTCATGTCAAAAAGAATGTCGAATTTCACTCCGCAATTTCCCTTTTAGTCGCCCATTATACAGGGTCCTTATAAACTTGGTGTATATTGCAGCTTCATTATGCTAGTGACTCGGCAAACTGCAGACCACCATCATTTTGTCCACCAATCTACTAATTCTTTAAATAGAATGTATATTCATGTGACAAATTTCATCAACAACCTGCTGTTTCGCCCGTGCTCCGCTACAATTCTTATATATATTTTTTTAAGTACAATGGAATTTGGGGGGAGAGGAGCATCATGGTTTTGTATCCGCACTGTATATTTCAAACTTTAAAAGACCAAGATTTAAACGTTTTGCCTGGGGCCTCACAGGCACGGCAATTTGGACATTTTACTATTTTCTAAATTTTATTTTGCCCGTTCCCAGTTTCGAAATCTTAACTCTGGAATAGCTGGTCATACCTTTGCAGAAAGTGTCCTAAAATAAGGACTAAACTGCCACCTAAAACTTTGAGTTGATATGTAGTCGCGACAAAATTTAAGATATCGGACCGTTACTGTTTCTATTTTATCGTGACAATTGTTGTGAATAAATTAGATTTTTGGCCTTAAATTGAATATGGCTTGAAATATTTTAGTTCTGATAATTTTCCTGTGGTCGTAGATCATGATTTTGGGCGGTTCCATTTGGGCTGTTTTATTGAAACAGACAACCCCTACCACATAGTTGCACACTAATTTCTGATTTATATATTTCGATTTCAAAGCAATCAGCGATGTCTTTTTGTGATTATTTCTATCACCATAAGTTATTATGGTACAAAAAGACAAACAGATTAACCAACAAAGAATAATTTTGATGTTAAAAGCAGACCTTACAAGCGAAAATGGTGCGTTGATTACACCAGGTTCCGTTAAGATGATGGCTTTTTCCTAGCTGGGACAGGTCAATGTACGATGGTTTGTAAGTCTCCAGCGAACGCATGAAAAACTACCATCCCGAATGACCAATAGATGTTAAAGTGCTGTTGATTATTTCAGTTTTTTTTTTCAAACTGGTAGAACTCATAGCAATCAATACACTTAGTATGCTAGAGGGTCTGTTATCTTAAATTAGCCACCATTCGGTTCTGAATGGGCCAAAAAGTTGGCTTGCTCCCCTCGGTGTCTAAATTTCCACAACAATTGTGACATATTTTACCACAAAAAAAAATCAATTTGGACAATTGAGAAAAATAATATTGTCCCAATTATTTATGCGCTTAACGAGAAAAAATATCCTCAGAAGGCTCAGTTTGGGATAACACAACCAGACCAAGCAGAAAATTTTGAAAAAAATATTTTTCAAATTTCGGTGCACTCCGCCATGTAGGTGTCTCAATTAGAAAATAAATTATTTTTCAAACATGATGAATAGTTACTTGTCAAAATTAATTTGGAGCCCATTCAACTTTAATGGGTTTCAGTTAAAATGCTTTAAATTTGGACCCTGTACCTTTTTTTTCTTTTTATTTTTTTTTTGAGAAGCGGAAACAGCACTCATCTTTTGAAAATACACTTTCTGAATGTAATCTAACATTTTTTTAAAAAGCTGACATGCTTGAGCGTTTTTTTGTACATGTTCGCAAAAAAAGTGCGTATGTAAAATCCCCTTATGAGCTGCCAACCCCTTTTTTGTTTCTTATATTCCATACCATTTTGGGGTAGGCCTGAAAAGAAAGACTTCTAAAAATACATAAAGATGGTGTAGAGGGGGAAAATCATATGAAAGGGTTTTTTGCTGAAAGGGCCTTTGATGATAATGATGATGTCGCGAAATGATTTAGGGGGAAAATTTAAAAAAAAATTGGAGATGTTTTTTTTTTAATTATATAGAAAATTGTTAAAGTTGTTTGAGGGAACGTGATATTAGAGGGAGTCAGGAATTTTTTGTAAGGGGGGAAATTAAGGACAAGGAAAGGAGGAAAAGTTGTTAGAGATTGATATTAGAGGAAGAAGGTGGCTTGTGTGGGGGGGGTATATAATAAACAAAGAAGGGGAACAAATTGCTACAGATTGATATTAGAGGGAAAAAGGTATTTTTATGTGTGGGCGAAAATAATGGAAAAAGAACCAGGAAAAAGTTGTTAGAAATTTATATTAGAGGGAAAAGTGATTTTTAAGTGTGTCTGTGTACGTGGGGGGGGGGATCATAATGGACAAAGTAGGGACAAAGAAAAATTAATATAAACTGACATTAGAGTTAAAAGGGATTTTTGTGTGCGGTTGAGAAATAAATGGACAATGAAGAGAGGAAACGATGTTAGATTGATATGATATTAGAGGGAAAAGGGATTTATGTGTGAGGGGGAGGAGATAATCGACAAAGAAAGGAGAAAAAATTATTACAGACTGAACTTAGAGGAAAAGGGGATTTTTGTGTGAGGGGAAAATAATGGACAAAAGAGTGATAAATAGTTGTAGAAGATTGATATTAGAGGGAAAGGTAATTTTTTGGGGTGTTGGAGTTGAATAAAGAAGGAGAAAAAGTTTGTAGACATTGATAGTCTTGCTGAAGTAATTTGTAAATGCAGATATAAAAGTCAATTGAACTTTTAATGAGTTCATACTTTAGAAACATGCGGAGATACCCTCTTTCAGTTTTGGCTTTTTTTATATTTTATAATAATTTTTTACAAAAAGATAATATTGATTATGGGACGAGCTGTCAATAGCACTCAGGCTTTTGTCTTTAAATATCATTATGTTTGAGTATAGTGATGGTTAGAGAAAAGCAAAATTATCAAAATCTCGATCTCAAATGGAATTGAAACCCAAAAAAAAGGGAGGAAATTGACGCGTCGGAATGGCTGCATATGTCACTTTCCATTGTTTTGTTTTGTAAGGCAAATTGTTTGTGTTAAAATTAAAATAAATATCACTCAGGCTATCATCCTCAGGCCAGTGTTGACTCTATGATGTTCAGAATAGATTCAATAGCAGTCAGGCTATCATCCTCAAGCCATTGTTGACTCTATGATGTTCAGAATAGATTCAATAGCAGTCAGGCTATCATCCTCAGGCCAGTGTTGACTCTATGATGTTCAGAATAGATTCAATAGCAGTCAGGCTATCATCCT
>CM022884.1:8677019-8754078 GCA_012654025.1 Pachypsylla venusta | reverse complement strand
TGTATGTCCTACTAGTTGAGTGCGTAATGTGTGCATGGTTACCTAGGTCGGTGTTTACAACATTGCCACTTGTATTTATTTACATGCACGTTAGCTTCCAGCAATGACTATGTCTGCTCATTGAATGTCCGACACAACGTGATGGGTTCTCATCTCTGTATGTCCTACTAGTTGAGTGCGTAATGTGTGCATGGTTACCTAGGTCGGGATTTTAACTTTGTTCTTCTTTACACTAAATGACAGTCTGTAAGTATTAGACTGAAATGAAATTATCTACTGCTAACGAATATACCACTCGAATACAGCAGTGATCAAATTTAAAACTGCTGTTCGAAATCAAAATTAGGGATTTCCTGATCAGTAAGAAGGCTAAAGGATGTCCTATTTTAACATGATGATCTTCATCATCATAGGTTAACAGCCATGGGGGCTGGTTTGCAAGAATTCTTTTTTGAGAATCCTTACGGATAATGTAGTAACTTCTCCTACAGAAAGTATGGATAATGGAAAAGATATCGTTTTTTATCCTGCCCTTAGTTGCTTTTACGACTGGCATGGACTTGGGTGCCTTAGAAGTATTCTTTTCAAGTCCCCCTATTCACAGTTGACACCTATTCACAAGTATAAATGAATTCCTCGAGGGATTTTCTCCTTTGGTGTACGTATCCTAAATAATAAAGTTTCTGAGGCCCTTGTAGAAAAAAAAACAATACATCTCCCACCATATTGAATATGGTGGGGCAGAGTTTTGGAGAGGAAGTATAATGCACAGAAGATTTATACAGCAGCATTTTTTTTGCCAGACATTAATTTTTATAAATTTTGAAAAAAAAAAAAAATTGGGGCACCAGGGTAATCCTGTTGGGGATATATTTTTCCCATTTTTTTCCCCTTCCCAAAAATAATATTTCAGTATTACAGAAACGACGTTCTAGATTTTTAAAAACAGCAGCATATAACAATAAACCACCCCACCATTATAACAACACCAGAAATATTAACATCAACAATAACAACAAGTAATAAAACATAATATTTAGCTACCCCAGCAACATAACTACACCAGAAATATTAACATCAACAATACCAAAAAGTAATAAAACATAAATTTGAGCTACCCCACCAACATAACAACACCAGAAATATTAACATCAACAACAACAGCAAGTAATAAAACATAACAATAAACCACCCCAACAACATAACAACACCAGAAATATTAGCATCAACAATAACAGCAAGTAACAAAACATTACATTAAGGTACCCCACCAACATATTAACACCAGAAATATTAAAATCAACAATAACAGCAAAGATACCCCACCAACATAACAACAGCAGAAATATTAACATCAAAAATAACAACAAGTAACAAAACATAATTTTAAGCTACGTGGGGTAGCATAAAATAAGCTACCCCACCAACAAAATAATAAGCTACCCCACCAACATAACAACAACAAAAATATTAACATCAACAATAACAAGGACAGCCAGCCTCTATGGAACGTTGAATACATTTGTTCCCGTTAGATCACTGAAGTAAAACAACGTCCAGCGGGGTTGTACCATGTAGATGTCCACGTGGGTTCGCGCCTTCGTGATACTGGCTTTTTCAGACCCAACCTTTGGGCTGGGTGATTTCAATGTGGGTAGCTGGTTTTTAAGTTTACAGCGAATGGAGGCTAAATCACCCGTCTCAAAAATGACCAATAGGTGTTAAAGAGGCAAAAATGTAAACTATTTTTTTCATGCCTGATTTCAAATGCTTCTAGCTTTTAATTTCCAATTAGTATTATTAAAAGATAATAATTGTGATTTCAATTCAAAAGAAAACTAAGCCCGACCTTTGAATTTGCTCAAGGCCTTTTTGTTTTTATGTTCGAAACAAACAAAATGCATTTTAATTAATTATGAAAAAAAATCAGTCGAATTATGCGAAATGTTTTGAGATTAAAAAGAAGGGAAAAATGATACCGAAAATAAAAATGCATTTGTAAGGTTGAATAAAGTGCAGTCGCAAAGGTCAGTTTGGAATTTAGTTTTCATGAGGAAATGCCTAACTTTTTTTTTGATCCTACCTTGAACTCAAATCATAATATTATCAAATGGCCTTAATGAACATTACTGTCTATCCTTACACTCTTATAATATGCCGCTATTCATAGCATATTCGTAGAGGAAGTAATAGAAAAAAAGTAGCACATCGAGGGAATCAAGCCAGCTTCATTAGGTGACGGTCCTGAGCCCGTGTAAAAACATTAGGATTGACGTTAGAAAGCAAGAAACCTGGATGCTTTCTTGCTAAAAAAAACCTGTAGATGGAAAATAATCAGCCAATTGCAGTTTCTATGAAAGCGAGGGTTGCCTTGTCTTGAAAGGGTACGGCTAAAGTGAATAGACACCGAAAAGAAGGACAACCAGAAATAGAATTGGGAAAAGCTGAAGTTAAAAAAAAAGAAACAGAATAAATGACAGAAAAAGAAGTCTGACCATTCGGTCCGATGTATTATTTCATTGCAGAAAGCAAGGAGAAGCTACTGCATTATATACTTACTATGTCCCCCGTGAATAGGGGGACTTAAAAAGAGCTCTTCCAAAACACCCAAGTCCATGCCAGTCGTAAAGGGTGACTAAGGGCAGGGTCGGAAACGATATCTTTTCCATTACCCATGCAGAAAGCAAGGAGAAGCTACTGAATTATATCCTTACTATGTCCCCCGTGAATAGGGGGACTTAAAAAGAATAATTTCAAAGCACCGAAGTCCATGCCAGTCGTAAAAGGCGACTGAGGGCAGGGTAAGCGATATCCTTTCCATTACCCATGCAGAAAGCAAGGAGAAGCTACTGCATTATATCCTTACTATGTTCCCCGTGGATAGAGGTACTTAAAAACAATAATTCCAAAGCACCGAAGTCCATGGCAGTCGTAAAAGGCGACTGAGGGCAGGGTCGGAAGCGATATCCTTTCCATTACCTATGCAGAAAGCAAGGCCAAGCTACTGCATTATATCCTTACTATGTCCCCTGTGGATAGAGGTACTTAAAAAGAATAATTCCAAAGCACCGAAGTCCATGGCAGTCGTAAAAGGAGACTGAGGGCAGGGTCGGAAACGATATCCTTTCCATTACCCATGCAGAAAGAAAGAAGAAGCTACTGCATTATTACTGCATACAATATAAGGATCCTCAACAACCTATGATGATGACTGCGTTATTGAAAATAATAAACCAATTTTTTTTTTGTTTTCAAAGGCGTTTGAAAAATCATGTGCGATGTTCACACTGATTTTGTCAACTGTTGTTACTCTCTTTTGATTTCAGGACTGGAAAGAATAGCTGAAGAGTTGATGGGTAGAAGGAGATGGCATCAATATCAGGAGTCATTCCTACACAAACTGCAGAGATTGGATGCCTTAACGATGGACGACTGGAGGCCTCCAAGTGCTAATGACGCATGTAGTTTGCGTTTGTGCCATGAATACCCAGTAAGTCAATTGAATAGTATTTAGACTCCACTCAGTCCCACCATAAAGACCGAGGGTGTCTAATGGTGGCCAAACACTATACAGATAGAGTTACTATTTTTGTACAGGGACGGATACAGAGGAGGCATGTGTGGGGGAGGGGGTATACCTAGCCCGTATCCAGGATTTAATTTCGGGGGTGGGGTCATATAAAGGGAGTTTTAACATATAAAGATTATAGGAAAAATCAAACCTATTCAAAAATTTCGGGGGCGGGGGGGGGGGTTGAACCCTTAAAACCCTGTCCTGGATATGGCCAGGTACATCTCAAATATATTATGGCTATCCATTTTATATAATTTTCAAGTTAAAATGGTGAGAAAGCTCGCAGTCATACCTATTTCTAAAGTTGCCAATCTATTCCATTCTAAACATAGAGAAGGGAGGGGGTGGGGGGGGGTATTGGTGAAATCTCAGCCATTTTTTAGGGTCCATTTGTGCATGACAAACATATCTTTTTTGATACAGTCATACCTAGCCCTAAAACCGTCAGTTTAGTTCGGCAGAGGGAGGGTTTCTGCATAGAGAATGTGATTCATGAGTTCGGTTTGTATGTATGTGTATAAAGAATCCCAGAAATGCCGACCCGTTTTCGGCTGATTTTCTAATTTTTGTTTCCGATTTTCGATCAATTTCAGTACAAAACGGCCCTGACGTCAAGTTATGTCAGAAAACAAAATTACAAATTACTAATGTAAAAAAATGAAGTGTTTTTCATGGTAAGGCACAACGGTATTTTCACCATTTTCATGGGTATCACAGTATTACTAATACCCTTATGCACTAAAGATCTTTTCAATTATCTAATATCTTTACTCCGGTAATGCCGCCATTAGCCGCTACTCTCATTACAGTAGCAACAAAAAACAAAATCCTAGTTTCGGCCTTGTTATGAACACACTGTATTTTAATCGAAAACAAAAGTCTTCTTATTTGATTTGGCTATAATATCCTCTGTATAAAGTGAATTGTCAGGTCAATAGGTCGAGTATCGTCATTACATCGTCCTAAATCTTAGGCATTCTCATTATAATACACACAAGAAGAGAAGGTCACTCGAATGCAGGATTGCAATTTTAATGTCAGAAAAGGTCACTCTCTGATATTCAAAATGAAATAAAAAGGAAAAAAAAAAATGTCGTTATATAATCGTCGAAAATATGAAACTATAGATGGTACTTGATCGAACAGAGTGAGGTGTAGTTTTGACATCACAAATTTTCTTTTTATCCTTTATATTTTTTTGAAAAAAATTGACTAAACGTCATTATCACTAATGGCTCTTACATAGTCAATAAGGTTTGTGGTTGCGCGATAAAAGGATAATTAAGACACATACAAAAGATAGAAAAATATAAAACAATATTATAAATCAAAAGTTGGTTCACATTTTTTTGGCCAATTATTTAAAATGGCTCATGCGATTCGCAAAGTCCAGCATAGAAGAATATTGGTTATAAAGTGCCATGGCTTTAGGGTTTTTATTATTATTTTTTTTTTTTTTAATTTGGCTTAACGTCTCTTTAACATCTATTGGTCATTCAAGACGGGGTTTTACCCTCCATTCGCTGGAAATTTGCAAACCAGCTACCCACATTGACCTCACCCAGCCTGGGTTGGGCCTGAAAAATGAGCCAACTATACGTGGTGTTCCCAATCGGTCACCCATCCAAGTACTGACCACGCCGAACGTTGCTTAACTTCAGTGATCGGACGGGAACTGGTGTATTCAACGAGATATGATCGTTGGCTGCTTTAGGGATTTTTGACGCCAGGTACACGGATCCGTGATTGACAGTGTCAACATGTTAGAAAGGCGGATGTTCCCTTGTCCTCCGAGAGGAATTTGGTATTTAATGTTTAATACTTAAAAAGAATACATCCAAGGAACTCAACTCCATGCCGGTAGTAAAGATCGATTAAGGGCAGGGTCGGAAGCGATATAAATTGCTGTGAAATTGCGAGTTTGTCGCTGTGTAACTGCGACTTTGGTTGCGAATTATTTATCAATAATAAATAAGAGAATACTATGAACGTAATAAATGTGCATACCAAGTTTAATCATAATTGTACAAGGCGTTCGAGTGTTGAGAGTTGTCTCTGAAAAAAAAAAAAAATTCTAGAGTTATCTCTGAGAAAAAAAAGACAAACATACAAACAAAAGAAAAATTCTGCTGTTAAAACTAGACCTCACTTCGTTCGGTCAATTGGGAAATATGTATTAAAATTTAAAAAAAAGAAGAATATTACCCCAAATTATCTGTCCAAAAAAAGCCCCTTATATACTTCTCGGAGTTATACCCTCACACATTTTTAAGAGTAGTCCAGTCAATGAATGATCAAAATGGGGGTGTAGAGTGCGTTGGCTGGAAACTAAGGAATTTTTTCAGAAGTTTGTTTGGTGTGGTCAGGAGATAAACATACTAAAAGTCCTGGGACCTGGGGGGTGAGCCAAATGCAGGGGGGCGTGGCGAAGGTCACTTTTTTTAAGTTTTCCCCTATATCTCGAAAACGGTTACTTTTAGCGTACAAAGTATTCTCGGTAAAATTGGAGCCATCTAAATTTCCTACAAGTTTGCTTCTATTCATTTTTTTCCACCCCTCATAGTTTTCGAGATATCTTCCCACCCCCCACCGCATATTTTTGGCAAAATGAAAATTTACCCCATTTTTCGTTAAATTTTGGTCTGTAGCACACCAATGCTTCGTTTCACAGCAATAACCCGGGAAATAAAGTTATAGAGAATCAAATTTGCTTTTAAAAAATATTCCTTTTTACATTTTATTATTAGCCCTTCAAAAAATACAGCCCCTTTTATGGCATTTGGCAATAATATAGATTTTGCCAAAAAACTGTTCGTTTCAGTTTTCCACAGCTGTCACCTTTTATATAACCAGTTACTATGTGTATATACTCTGAAATGTTGAGAATAAGGTTTATGATCGTTTAATATGCAATTAAATGACCAGACAGGATAAGTGAGGTCTTTATTTAACTCCACAATTTTGCACTAAAAAATTCACCCAATTTTTTGAGAATTTTACTGTTAAAATGGGGCGAATTTTGTTCAAAAATGGTACAGATGGATGCATATTCTGACTTTACATCTTACTTTTACAACTATTACCATTCAAAATTATTGAAAATTTTTTACAAAAAAAATCACGGATATCACAAATTTTTTTCTTTTTGTCTCGTGCTGTGTGTCCTAAAACCAATAAATGCATTTTTGCATTTATAATATCAGAAGAATTATGAGAACCTGCCTATGTATGTAGGTACATAATAGTATGATATTTATCATTATGTTTCATAAAATATGGGTTGGCCCCGTTTCCCTTAGCGTTCTGCAATGAAAGTGCTATGAGAAAATTTAAAAAAGTCAGTGTTTTTGAGAAAATTAAAAAAAAATTTAATATGCTCTCTGATCCAATTATGAAGGATTTATTACTGACAAACTCGTACATATTTATAGACGGCGGATTTTTCGCATAAAAAATATTTGACACAGGATTCTCCATTACCTCTATTTGTGATGGATATATACGATTTGTCAAGACCCACGAAGAGGGAGTGATGTCAGTTTGATTTTGGATGGATATGCCACTCCACCACTCATATAGCACGAAGCTAGTGGAACAAGGACAACGCTTCAGGATGAAGAGATTAGGGGATATACATTTTAACTGGGAGATAGATATTACTACAAAACATCAGGATTTTCTTTCGAACGTCCCAAGCATAATTAGTATACTGATGTCGCAGCAATTCATTTATCTGAAACCAACTCAGTGCAGTTATTTTCGAAGTCCTCTTAGTTATATTGATGGGTAAAACCCCAACTGAATTGGGAAATATGTATTAAAATTTAAAAAGAAGAAGAATATTACCCCATATTATCTGTCCAAAAAAAGCCCCTTATATACTTCTCGGAGTTATACCCTCACACATTTTTAAGAGAGTCAATTTTCAAAACAATTTGTAAGTATATTACTTTATTCAGTATCTCATTTTTGATATTGATATTTTCAAGGCTGCATATTCATATTATAAAATGCATTATAGTGCATTATGCATTTTATGGGTTGTTATGTAGATGCATTTATACAGGATGGAACACTGAATAAGATAAAATGCATTATAGTGCATTATGCATTTTATGGGTTGTTATGTAGATGCATTTATACAGGATGGAACACTGAATAAGATAAAAAACTTTATAGTGCATTATGCGTTTTATGGGTTGTTGTGTAGATGCATTTTTACAGGATTGAACACTGAATAAGATAAAATGCATTATAATGCATTATGCATATTATGGGTTGTTATGTAGATGCATTTATACAGGATTGAACACTGAATAAGATAAAAAACTTTATAGTGCATTATGCGTTTTATGGGTTGTTGTGTAGATGCATTTTTACAGGATTGAACACTGAATACGATAAAATGCATTATAGTGCATTATGCATTTTATGGGTTGTTATGTAGATGCATTTATACAGGATGGAACTCTGAATAAGATAAAATGCATTATAGTGCATTATGCATTTTATGGGTTGTTATGTAGATGTATTTATACAGGATGGAACACTGAATAAGATAAAATGCATTATAGTGCATTATGCATATTATGGGTTGTTATGTAGATGCATCTATACAGGATGGAACACTGAATAAGATTATTGAAAGACAGGATGGAATTTAGGACGTTCAGCCATTTTATTATAAGTATCATTGTTAAGGTGGTATCATACTATTTGTCATGATGTCAAACAGTTTGATTGCCAAAGTATTTGATTAATTTCGCTATTTGATTGTTTTATTATCAAACACAAAAGTGATCAAAATTTGTCTATTAAATAGTCTGATAGGGTTTCAAACATGTCTGACGTTGCTATGATATAATACCTACACAAATAAATTTGAAAGCAAAAATTTTGTCAGAAAGTCTTATCAAATAGTGGCACAAATATATACCAAACACACAAATTTAACCAATATACACCAAATAAATTGTACCAAAATTTTGGAACCATGACAAAAAGTGTGATACGACCTTTATTTTTGTGAACGTTAGTGAACTCCACTTTTGACCCCGGTATACATCCCGAAATGCACTTGTATATGTGTATGTAATTATGTATGTTTGTTTGTTACGTGATACAAGCCACAATTTTCTTCCGATTTTGACAAAATGTTGTATATATATTTAGGACATGAAGAAAATTTACTGTATAGTTTTTGGAGGACCTTGGGCCACCTGGGGGTCCCCAGGGGATCCAATATTGTGTTTTTTAAAATTGATTTTTATCTTTTTAGTGTTTTTTTGCAGAAATGTAAAATTTTGATATGTTATGGCTGGCGTTAAGGGTGATTTTGAAAATTTTGAAGGCCCTGGCCCTCGAAATTTTCAAAAAGCAGGGGGCCCAAAATTTTGTTTTTGATTTTTTTAATTTTTTTTTTTTTAATTTGGCTTAACGTCTCTTTAACATCTATTGGTCATTCAAGACGGGGGTTTTACCCTCCATTCGCTGGAAACTTGCAACTTGCTACCCACATTGACCTCACCCAGCCTGGGTTGGGCCGGAAAAAGCCAACGATACGTGGTGTTCCCAAGCAGTCACCCATCCAAGTACTGACCACGCCCGGACGTTGCTTAACTTCAGTGATCTGACGGAAACTGGTGTATTCAACGTGGTATGATCGTTGGCTTTTTTAAAATTTGATTAAGATATTTTTTTCTATAAATGTCTACAACACTAACGTGAACACATCATGATCTTGATCCACCAGTTTACATTGCAATTACATTTTAGTATCGACCCTACACGACGGTTATAACCTTGAGTGGTTTTCTTCTCACAGTATCAATGTAGTAACTCCAATTTGTTTATGACTTTCTATTTTTTATGGGGGGGGGGGCAGAATTTTCTAAAGGCTGGGATACTCTTCCTAACACCAAACGTTCTGTATTTACACGGACTTAGGATCGTCACCTGATGAAGCAGACTTGCTGCTCTCAATAGCTGCAATAATCCCCTTGGTGGCTAATTCACAGAACCATTAATAAAGTAAACAAAAGGTACTCATCCAAATCATTGATCAAACTCATTGAGGTTTAGATTTAACACGACACATTTTCCTTTGTTAAATTGAAGTTAGTAGTCGTAATAAAATAATGTTTCAAAAATAATTTGTGTGTCAACATTCATTTAGAGCGGACCGAAAAAATCGATATTTTCGAAATAGTATTCACAATAGCAAAATAAAATTGTGCTATGGAAAGAAGTTTCGAAAAATGTATCACCTCGGACACGATCTTGATCTGCCGCAAAGCTGTAGAAGATTGCGGAATCGAAAATTTGCAATTTGAACCTATACCTACCTATTTGAAAAAAATAATAATAGTGAATTAAAATCAATAAGAACTTATTAAAACGATTTCAAAAGTATTCAACATTCGGTAAAAATAAACTTTTATGTTTTTAGGCATTTTCTTCTCTCTATTTGTTCACACAGGGCGTTTCCAAACGCTTTTTTTTTACAAAACATAATCGCGTGATATGTATAAAGGTGTATAGCGAAATCTTTTCATAATGAGATCTCAGTTAAGCCAGCGTCTATGGCACGTTGCATACCTACACCATTTCCCGTTCGATCACTGAAGTTAAGCAACGTCCAGTGAGATTGTTCCACGTGAGTTCGCGCTCTCGTGATGCTGGTTATTTTTTCGGCCCAACTCAGGCTGGGTGAGGTCAGTGTGGGTAGCTGGTTTGTAAATTTCCAGTGAATAGAGGGTAAAACCCCCGTCTCCAATAACCAATAGACGTTGAAGAGACGTTAAGCCAAAACGTGCTTTGTAACATTATTATATTATAGCCGATAAAATTTACCAAAATATTAGTACACCAACTAGCTCTCTGTTTGGTTGTTTGGTGTACCCAGTAGTGTTCGTTTAAAATCTATTACTGTCAACGTGGGGATGCCAAAAAACAAGACATACTTATAATCATATCCTGAGGACATTATTATTAATTTATGATTTTATTTTCTTTGCGTTACAAAACTAGCACTTGGCTTGACGTTAATTCTTCCAAACTCCCTTGAGAGTGAGGAAGTTTTGTACAGTCGTATACAAGTATGGTAGCATAGCGGTTTAAACGCTCCTCTAGAAATAAAAAGGGCATGTGTTCAGTCCCAAATTGAGGCAGAATTTTTTCCCTCACTAAAGGCCGTTCTCAGTTCTAGTATGAATATGATTCATGTTAATGCTTTATACGGCCGGCAAAGTTTTTGCCGGTTAAGGCACTGTCACCTCTTACTGATTGCCAGTTACGGCACTGTCACTGCTTAATGAGAATGTTTCTTTGATAATTTGCGTGTTTTTCCCACAATTTGTCTCTGATTGTTAGGTGGTAGCAAATGCTTCAGACATTAACATAGCCTTAATGCTTTCCTTCCACTTAAGTGTTTATTTCATACAGACGTCGATACCTATCTGTGGAACGACTGATGTGATTCAAATTTGAAAGTTCAGTAGCTCAGTTGGTTGAGGAGGTGGATTCGTAATCTAACTGCACTCCCGTCTTATCCAAATACTGGTCATAAAAGACCTAAATAAAGATCTCAATAGATACTTGCAACCGGGTTTAAAACAATAAAACTAATTATAGCTTTTATATTAATTGAATTAATTTCTTTATTTTATTTTTTGGCATAACGTCTCTTTAACATCTATTTAACATAGATGTGGGTTTTATCCGCCATTCCCCGGAAACTTATAAATCAGGTACCTACAATTGTCCTTACCAGCCGAACAACAGCCTGCAACCGGTTTTAAAACAATAAAACAAATTATAGCTTTTTAATGAATTGATTTTTTTTTTTTTTTTATATATAAAATCTATTGGCCATACGAGACGTGGGTTTTATCCGCCATTCCCTGGAAACTTACAAATCAGGTACCTATAATTGCCCTTCTCTGCCGGAAAAATAGCCAGTATCACGAAGACACGAAATTACGTGGACACCCACTTGATCAAACCCTACTGGACGTTGCGTAACTTCGGTGATCCTACAGGCTCTAGTGTTTTAACGTGCCATTGACCCTGACTAAAGATTATTATTTATCGTAAAGTTTGTTTTAGAGATTAATTGCAATTGAATTGGATGTTTAAGCTCCAAATTGGACCTATAAATACCAAATTTCATCAAAATCGGTCATAGGTGACTGATGGTCAAAGTGCCACTCATGGCGGACTTCTTGGAATCGTCACGGAAAATACCCCCCCCCCCCCCCNCCCCCCCCCCCTCCACCCTAAAAAAAATCGTTATCATCAAAGCGTTCATTATGGAAAATAATAAACCCAAAAATGGGTTTAAAATTTTGGGGTGTCAGAATAACTCCTTACAACTGATTCACTCCGTAATCATTACTCTATTTATTTTGGCTGCATTTATGATAAACTAACAAATTTGCACACAATGCATTCAATAAGTGCATATAATTATTTATTGAAAGATGCATTCTTTGTCCAATATCATCTTCTCTCTACACATACAATATTAAAGCTTAGAATTGGAGGTGAGGGCAACAAAAGACTGTAAAAACCGGTTTTACAACCGAATAGAAGAGCAAAATGTAGTCTCCAGCCTGGTTCATTTTAGTGCAACGCCATGCAGACGCTCTCTGTATGGCCTTGCACTAAAAAACGCCGCTTCAAAAAAGTATCGAAATATTGTGATGATTTTCCAAGAGTTAACCCTAGGATTGCCAAGCTCTATTCAATTACGTGCATTGCCAAGGGGGGGGGGGACAAAATACCCGCAAACAAAATAAAGGATAAAATGATTTTTTTTNATTTATATCCCAATTGATAGTTTGCAAAAAATGCATTAAATTTTCTTCATATCTTAACCCTAGGATTGCCAAGCTCTATTCAATTACATGCATTGCCAAGGGGGGGGGGTACAAAGTACCCGCGCCCAAAGTTTGACTTCAATATCATCCGTTAGAAGGCTTAGAACATACATATTTTTATATACAATGATGGAAAATATTGTTTGTGACAATTATTAAAGGTTTCATTAAAATAAGTGTAATAATTTGATTACTACAAGCTTTTTGCTAAAACACGGGTACTTTGTACCCTCCCCCTTGGCAATGCTTGGGTTAAGTTTGCGTCAAAAAAATTTCCTTCTGTCAGTTTTATCCTGCTGATATTACACTTGCACCGAAATATCTTAGTCTTATGTTCTAATGTGATATTGATGTTGTATTGGTTCTGGTCTGATTAAAGTTGATAAACTCTGAGCAATATTGTTGAACGTCTAATGTTTCTGCGATGTACATCAGAATAAATCGTAATGGGGATAATACTATCGCATCAAAACATCAATGAAATCATTCATAATGATGCAAACATGACCTGAAAGTAAAAATCAAAATATGTATTACTAGCAGCTCTTGTTGCATATTTATTAATTCACATGACCCGCCTGCTTGATAGGCCTTTGATAAGAGCCCAGACGGGTATCCCAACTACCATTTAGGTACATATAGAATCTTTTATTTTTCAAATGAGAAAAAAATTAATTAATTTTTTTCCCCCACCTTAAAAATCTTGTTTAGCCAGTGTCTAGCAACGTTCAGTTAAGCAACATCCACCGGGGTTGTACCAAGTGGGTGTTCACGTGAGTTCTCGCCTTCATCATTCTGGCTATTTTTCCGGCCCAACCCATTCTGGGTAAGGTCAATGTGGGTAAATTTCTAGTAACTGGAGTGTAAATCCTCCGTCTCGAATGACCAATACAATTTAAAGAGACGTTAAGCCAAAATTAAAAAACCCGAGTCCCGATCCTTAAGGTGGTATCACACAATTTGTCATGATTCCAAATTTTATCACTTTTTCGACTTCAAACATTGTAACCGGAAATACCTATATTTGATTAAATTCGCTATTTGATTATTGTTTTGATATCAAACGCAAAAGTGACCAAAATTTGTCGAAGCTGATAGGGTTTTTGAAAACTATTTTATTAATCTTACCCTTAAAAAATATTTCTGAGTCGTCTGTGGACACCCAAGTCCTCAATTATCGAAAATACACAAGTGAATAAAAAATAAATTATTATTTGATCAGAAATCTTATTGGAAAAAGAGAAAATATCAAAATTTTATTGCTATGGTATAATACAGAACAAAAGTAAATAATTTAGTCTGAAAGTCTCATCAAGGAGTGTGACAGGGGCACAAATATACTCGTATACCAAACACACAAATTCAATAAATTTTAGCCCACATAAATTGTACCAAAAATTTGGAATCATGACAAATAGTGTGATACCACACCTTTAGAGCTGAGTTTCCAGAAAATTTGAATTATTTTAACAAACATTAAATTTTTTTACTCTAAAGTTTCATCTAAGAAAGTTATTTAGATACAAAAAATGAGTTTTTCTGAGAAATAGCAAGAGAAGAGAAAAAAGTATCAGAATAAAACCGCATCTAGGTCAGTGGAACTCTAAGCCAAAAAAAACACATTTTTCTATTATTTAAGCACCCCTCCCCCTTAGAATTTCAGCGCCCTCGTACCACCACAACGTCCCTTTGTGCCTCGCCTTCCCCAAAATAGAATGTATCTAAAATCCAATTAATATTCTGAAACACATAAAGGTTGTAACTTAAAATCTGGTGAAACCAAATAATTCCGACTCTGTGGTGAGAATCTCATCAGAATTCTTCAGAAATGTATTCCCAAAAATTATCATTGGGTACTCTGGTTCTATTCTTGCTGGGTTCGTAAATATTTCGACTTTATGATTATGATTTCGGGGTACATTCAGTCTCGTGAGGACGATTGAAAAGCTTTTTTTTTGTAAGAAACAACAAGTGGCGCCAACAGCGTTAGTAGCTGATTTGATTGAGGTGGTCGTAACTAGGAGGTCATAAACAGGGATTTGAATCTAATTCGATCACCGCCTCTTAGAAATCCTGGTCACATTAGATCTAAATAAAGGTCGCAATGATAATGGTAGTCGCAATGGAGACCTGCAACCAGTTTTTCATAAAACATGGGGGGCCACGTAACACGGTAATTCATCGGCTGCAATAAAATGTGTATCTAAGAAAGTTCCTTGAGATTTTCCATTGAAAATTGCCTTGTTCACTTATGGAAAAGAACTTCGTTTGTGATGGTAAATGTAGTTGGTATTATACCTACCTGACTGGTAGTAAAATGATCTGACTGGTAAACAGTAGGGCACTGGTTCAAGCACAGCCAACCCATGGGATTTTATCCTCATGAACATGAGACTGTTAGTAATGCTGTGATACTCACAAAAAACGCTGTGATTATAAACAGTAGGGCAATTGTTCGAACACAGCTGAACCGTGGAATTTTATCCTCATAAACATGAGACTCTTAGTAATGCTGTGATACCCACAAAAGACGCTGTAATTATAAACACAGCGGTTCAAAGTAGGACAATGGTTCAAACACAGCTAAACCGTGGAATTTTATCCTCATAAATATGAGACTCTTAGTAATGCTGTGATACCACAAAAAACGCTGTGATTATAAACACAGCGGTTCAAAGTAGGGCAATGGTTCAAACACAGCTAAACCGTGGAATTTTATCCTCATGAACATGAGACTCTTAGTAATGCTGATGTGATACCCACAAAAGACACACTGACTATAAACTGTAGGGCGATGGTTTAAACACAACCAACCCATGGAATTTTATACTCATGAACATGAGACTTTTAGTAATGCTGTGATGTCCACAGACATTTTTAAAAGGCCATCGGGATTTACCATAAAGAAACTTCACATTTAAATTTTTTCCCCAAAAATTATCACAAAAATTAACTCCCGGTGGGGGGGGGGGGGGGCATGTCAAGTTCTAGGTTTAGAGCCCAATATTACATTTTTCAGAAAATATAAATTCCCCGATTTAATTTTACCTATAGTTCAAGTAGGTCAAATCAGGGAGGGGGGTACTTTTTTACACTCTGTATAATAAACATATATTTTTTCGCTCTCAAAAAAAAGTCGAAAGTTGCATGCAATTTGAGAAATGTGTTTTACGTAAAAAAAAAAAAAAAAAAAACTGATGTCACGTTTGAAAACATTTGTTTCCTTCCATAGAAGATTATTTGCTACAGGTGGGGTTGATTTGTGGGGCGAGGGATTCAGAACAAGGGTTGATGGCGGTACAAGGGGGGTCAGAATGAGAGGTGCAAGGGGGTCAGATTGGATGTTGATGAGGGTGCAAAGGGTTGGGGGGGGGTTGATAGTGTTATGTCAAATAGCTCACGATGAAATACTTGTGATAGAAACTGACACCAATAATATTTTGAACTTTAATGAGATTCGAAATGATTTGCAAATTATGAATTTCAGAGATGTTCCTTTGTTGCAAGGATTACAAAATACTTATAATGATGAGAGACGAGCGCTTAACTTACTGCTGAATAATGTCGTAACGGACGAAAGCGCTCGTGAAACACAATTTTTATTAAAAAAATATTTTTCAGTCACTGATTACGGCTACTTTAATTTTTCTTTAAATTCTCCTTAACATTTGAGTTCAATAATTGAGAAATGAGTCGCTTACTGAAATCTACCAAACTAGCTACATAGACTTTTTTTTAATTTGGCTTAACGTCTCTTTAACATCTATTGGTCATTCAGGAGGGGGGTTTTACCCTCCATTCGCTGGAAACTTGCAAACCTGCTACCCACATTGACCTCACCCAGCCTGGGTTGGGCCGGAAAAAAGAGCCAACGATACGTGGTGTTACCAGGCGGTCAAACATCCAAGTACTGACCACACCCGACGTTGCTTAACTTCAGTGATCTGACAGGAACTGGTGCATTCAACGTAGTATGATCGTTGGCTAGCTACATAGATTAGATATGGAATAGGCAGTGTCACGGGTATCATCCATATTTCTACCCTTGTTTTCTTAGAGTCTCAAACAGTCTAAATACCTACTTACAATTTCTAACTTGAGTTCATTTTTTTAAAAGCCATCTACTTTAGCATTTGTGTGCCATTATCGTGTCCCATTGTAGCCAGATGTTTGAGTCTGCCGATCTAAATAAGTATTTGTCTGATATGTACCTATAAAGTAATCAGATAAAAACTTATGCCTGTTTTAAATTTAAACCAATATTCATGAAGTCTATTATTGGATTTTGTCCACCAGAAAATCTATGAATATATAAAAATGTATACCTGTTATTTTGTGTTATTATGTGACAAGTTTTGTGGGCATCAATCATAACAAGGTATTATTTTTTTTAACAATTTCTCCAATTTAACAACTACATCATAATGCTACCACTTGTAGCTTCTACCATAGCTACTCAATTGTCCTCAGTAGACTTAGTTACCCCCAAACACAACAAGACCATTTAGAAAATATGACAAAACCTTTTTCAAATTTGTGATCCAACCAAGATCGAATTCGGTGCGTATTTGATGCAAGCTGAGTGTCATGCACACACTCTGCCACGGAGACGTCTACACACAATGGCTATAAAAAATGGAAATCAAACCAAGGATATTAAGACCGTGGAAAATGTTCCTTCCACTAGACTGCAGAATAATTTTTAATATTTTTATTTAAAAAATTGGCGTCTTCACTAATTTTCCTTATTTGAAATTGTAATTTTGGCGTTTCCACTAATTTTCCATATTTGAAATGGTAATTTTGGGCGCCTCCACTAATTTTCCATATTTGACCTGGTAATTTTGACGCTTTCACTAATTTTCCATATTTAGAATGGTAATTTTGACGCTTCCACCAATTTTCCATGTTGGAAATGGTCATATTTTAAGCAGCCGATGAGTCGCCTTAATTAAGCCTTTTACCGTCGGCCAAGTTAGCAAACCTCGAAAGTCATATTTAGTAAATTTACGTTTTTTCTAAAAGGTTAAAATATTTTTTCAAGGTTTTTCTTTTATCTCTCTCCTGTATTAATTATTCAGGTTACTCGAGTGATGTTTTTACTCCTTATGTAGAATGTACGTGCTTTCACATTAAACAAAAAATTAATTTTCGAAATTTTTGGACTACCGAGGTTTGCTAACCGACCATTCCCTTTACAACCCATTTTTTTGCGGAATATGAATTTTCCCCCCCAAAAATAAAAAAAAATATATTTAAAAAAAAAAATACATACCTTCTTTTCGAAATATTTTCCAAAATTTGAAATAACTTTCGAATTTTACAAAATTTCTTTTTCAATTTGTTTTCGAAATACCCAAGATTATAACGGAAGGAACAGAATTTTTTCGTCACAATCAACANTTATTTTTTACATTTTTTTTTTTTTCCTTTTGTCAAAGACATGCGCTAAGTGATACCTTTCTATGTCTTTAGGGTTCCTAATTTTATTCAGATGTTGTATCGCAAGCCTACTCTATTATACCGAGTGTCCAAAAGTTATTGAACATAAAGTTTAAGTTTAATTCGTATAAGTGTAATCTATGTATGATAATAAAACTCAATGTAACGATAGATATTTATTCATTTGTATGTATGTATCACTTATTGTTTAGCCAGAATGGTAAGAGGTATCGAAAAATTTATGGGAATGGACCCCCTCAAAAATATAGCCTGGAACTTCAGGAAAACTATCAGAATTCAAAAATGTAGAACCTTTTTCGAGTTATACTCATTTTAATTTATCAACATAATTGATCAACTTAAAGCGAGAAAGTTGAATATGATTGAAAAAATGTAAAATATTAAATTTTGAGGCGGGATATTTTTTATTTTTTTTCGTGACGATTTCAAAGATTCATTATTGAAAATAATAAACCAAAAATAATGGAAAACAAAGTAATTAATCCATATGTCACATTGGCTGAGTTTGTACAACTAAATTAACTATTATTATAGCTTCCCCTGTCGTTGCTGCAATTAATTATACATACTCAATTGGCCTCACTAGAAAACCATCAATCATAAAATGTTGAATATATAATGAAATAATAAATACACAATACATTTACCTCACTATTTCATTTCATCCCTTTTTACCGTATTTTTAAAAAATAAAAATTCTTGACAAGATTTGAATAGGTCCACAATTTTTGCTTAACAAAGTTCGAGGCCGCCAAGCTACGCCGACAGAGAACAGCAATTTTTGCCGCTTTTTAGCCGTTTTCACGAGTCTCGTATGAAAAGAAAACGGTAAGACATAGAGATTGAGATTTGTTGCCAATTCATATCATTTTTATGAATGAACTGCGCCAGGACATGTTTGATTGAATTATAATCTAGCGTTAGTGCTTTTGACCGATTTTTCCCGGTTTTCACGAATCCTGCTTGGAACAAGAACGGTTTAAGAACTAAAGTTTAGGAACTATCGTGTAATAAACTATCGTTTAGAGAAAAATTATAGTGTGAAAACTAGACTTCACTTGGTACGATGAAAAAGTCAGCATAAAAACTCGGTTTGATTAACAATGCAGTTCAAATGCTTGTTGGAAATAAAACACTTTAGGTTGTAAGTTTGAATACGAGTATGTTTTGATGTCACTCCATACAGCTTTGACATTTTCCAGTGTACAGATTGTGAAATGTCACCACTCCATTACCATGGTACACTTCTTATAGGAGAAAAAGTAATGGGAACAGAGGAGGGCCCACTTTTTATGGTGTCGTTCAAAATCAGCACTGATTTTGAACGTCAGCCATTATTTTCGCATGTTGTTATCCACGCGGGTTCTCGTGATGCTGGCTATTTTTTCGGCTAAGCCTGGGTGAGGTCAACTTGGGTAGTTGGTAAAACTAATGGAGGGTAAAACCCCCGTCTGTCCAATAGATGTTAAAGAGACGTTATTGAAAAAAAAAATCTATTCAGTATCGACTGATGAGACGGTCATAGGCCTAGAATTTTTATAGTGTTTGGCAGATAGTGAGAATTTCAAAACATTTCTATCATTTAACGGATTTAACCGGTTGCAGGCCTCTATTGAGACAACAATAATTATCACTGCGACCGGAATGAATAATATATTTTCACTATTAGGGAAACTCAAGTCCCACAGGGTTGTTTTCGTCCAGCCGAATTCTGGTGATGAGTGTGTCGGAAAAAATCAGGAATAGGTTTGTTTTTACTTTCTTTAAGCCATTTGTAATAACATATTAAAAAATCATTCGATTCTAAAACTAAAAGAATTAATGTATTTAATTAGAAAAAGGTCTCTATTGAGACTACAAATGTCATTTCGACATTTTTTTAGATCTACTGTGACCAGTATTCGAAAGGGAACGAGTGAGATTTGAACCAACAGCCTCCTCGTTCCACCACCTCAACCAACTGACCTACTGAGGCTGTCTAAAGGAGCATTTGCACTAGCAGTGACAGTGTAATTTTGTCTACCACCTGACCTTCAGAGCTAAATTTTGTGTAAAATACTCAAAGTAAATGGGCATTCACACTAAACAATGACAGTGCCATAACTGGCAATCACTAAGCAGTGACAGTGCCGGAATTATCAATGAATCCGCCTGGCAAAACAAAAAATATTTCTGCAGGCAGTTTTAAGGAACATGTTCATATTAGACCAGCACGTTACAGTGCATCAATGAGAGCTCACGGTCAGCGCGGGAATCACTTGCCGTCACTGTCACTGCTTCGTGTGAATGCCCCATCACACAAAATGATAAGACCAGAAATTTTTCGTTTCATTTAAATATTTATTCGATTTGGTAATTAGTTTTTTTTTTTTTTTTTTGCAAAATTGCCAATTTGAATACAATTCTCAGACTCCTATGCTTTGAGTCACCCTGTTTATTAATTCATACCTATTCCGACATTTTTCCGTACAATGTCGTATTTTATCATTTTTTTTATATTTTTTCATAACAATATTAGATGTTGTAAAAAAGCTGCAGAAAATGCTCTCGTTTTATTATTTTTATATATATAAAAAAAAATGGAATCCTAACAACAAAATAGAGATCGTAAAATAAGAGAAGCTAAAAAGAATTATTAGGGAGACAAAGGAAAATGGAATTTACCAAATAAAGGCTGCCAGAGTGCCAAATGTGAGGACCGACATTGAGGAAGAAGGACAAAGGATTTAAGATCCAAAAAAGGCGGCGTACAAATATGTGAGGACTGATATTGAGGGAGAAGAAAAAAAGATTTAAGATTCTTAAAAGGCGGCCGGCGTACAAAAATGTTAGGACTGATATTGAGGGAGAAGAACAAAAGATTTAAGATTCTTAAAAGGCGGCCGGCGTACAAAAATGTTAGGACTGTTATTGAGGGAGAAGAACAAAAGATTTAAGATTCTTAAAAGGCGGCCGGCGTACAAAAATGTTAGGACTGTTATTGAGGGAGAAGAACAAAAGATTTAAGATTCTTAAAAGGCGGCCGGCGTACAAAAATGTTAGGACTGTTATTGAGGGAGAAGAACAAAAGATTTAAGATTCTTAAAAGGCGGCCGGCGTACAAAAATGTTAGGACTGTTATTGAGGGAGAAGAACAAAAGATTTAAGATTCTTAAAAGGCGGCCGGCGTACAAAAATGTTAGGACTGTTATTGAGGGAGAAGAACAAAAGATTTAAGATTCTTAAAAGGCGGCCGGCGTACAAAAATGTTAGGACTGTTATTGAGGGAGAAGAACAAAAGATTTAAGATTCTTAAAAGGCGGCCGGCGTACAAAAATGTTAGGACTGTTATTGAGGGAGAAGAACAAAAGATTTAAGATTCTTAAAAGGCGGCCGGCGTACAAAAATGTTAGGACTGTTATTGAGGGAGAAGAACAAAAGATTTAAGATTCTTAAAAGGCGGCCGGCGTACAAAAATGTTAGGACTGTTATTGAGGGAGAAGAACAAAAGATTTAAGATTCTTAAAAGGCGGCCGGCGTACAAAAATGTTAGGACTGTTATTGAGGGAGAAGAACAAAAGATTTAAGATTCTTAAAAGGCGGCCGGCGTACAAAAATGTTAGGACTGTTATTGAGGGAGAAGAACAAAAGATTTAAGATTCTTAAAAGGCGGCCGGCGTACAAAAATGTTAGGACTGTTATTGAGGGAGAAGAACAAAAGATTTAAGATTCTTAAAAGGCGGCCGGCGTACAAAAATGTTAGGACTGTTATTGAGGGAGAAGAACAAAAGATTTAAGATTCTTAAAAGGCGGCCGGCGTACAAAAATGTTAGGACTGTTATTGAGGGAGAAGAACAAAAGATTTAAGATTCTTAAAAGGCGGCCGGCGTACAAAAATGTTAGGACTGTTATTGAGGGAGAAGAACAAAAGATTTAAGATTCTTAAAAGGCGGCCGGCGTACAAAAATGTTAGGACTGTTATTGAGGGAGAAGAACAAAAGATTTAAGATTCTTAAAAGGCGGCCGGCGTACAAAAATGTTAGGACTNAAAAAAAAAAAAAAAAAAAAAAAAAAAAAAAAAAAAAAAAAAAAAAAAAAAAAAAAAAATATCAAATATTAATTATAACAAAAAAGAAAGAAGAAAACAAAATAATTTTATTATAAAATAAAAACAGAAATTTTACAAGTGGGAGTGGCCACTCCGCTAATTTGTAGTCGGAGTGACATATCACACTTGAGTGGAGTATTAGAATATGGCTCTAAAACTCTGGGGTCCTCAAAATTTGTTTTTGAGTTGAAAACCGGACATCGAAAGTTTAAGCTTATTACAAAACTTCTTTTTACAAAAAAAAAGTAAAACAAAAATCTTTTCGGCGAACAAAAATATTATTCAGATGATTCACCAATGACTCATTAGATCCTATCTCCTTATTTGGAGAAAGATTTCGCTGGAAACTACTTCGTTTTTTCAACATCCTGAAACACATCGTCGGAAGCTGCCTTCAAGCGATGTATCCATTTTTTTTTTTTTATCTTCAGTATTTTTTATGACTCGGATTTTTTTATGATATAATACAGGTTTTATTTATTTATTCGTCTCTTATAGAATTTGCGAGGGGATTGCATATTAAAAAATTACCTAGGAAAGATGGATTTATTTTCAATTAAATTATTTTCATAGTGTATTATTTTTACAAGAAATAAAAAGGGTGCAAAATACTTGGACTTTATGTTCTACAATTTTAAAATTAAAATAATAATATTTGATATGTTAATAATTATGTTTTTTTGTTTAAGGAAATTTTTTAAATATTTTAATTTTCGTCGGATCGAAATATTTGATAAACATGAATATTTTAAAGCGAGAGAGGGATGTGTTGATTAGCATAACATAGGAAAATGGGGTTCCGTGTGCATCATAACCACATAAATTACACTGCCACAGCTTGGTCGATTTTCAAAAAAAATAAAAAATAATAATAATCGAAATCGGATGAAAATAGACGAAGTCAGTGTACTTATTTTGTTATGGCGGCAATTTTGAATTCGCCATTACAGCCCTCTGTATCAGTTCCGAGAGTGGCACCCAAGATATAATGATACTACTTGTCGCTATTACCATGGCCACTCAATTTTCCTCAGGAGGCTGAGTTACTCCCAAAAACAAACAAACCTCTTAGAAAATTCGATAAAACCTTTCTCAAATTTTCGACCCGACCAGATTTCAAACCCGACCCGACAAGGGCACATTCCCGGTTCAAGCCGAGTGTGATGCGCCCTTTGCCTCCATTAGGTAAAGGTTCGAAGCTCGTTTAAATACAGAAGGTTTGGTGTTAGGAATGGTATCCAGTCTTTACCTAATGGAGGGCGTATACGCATACGACCCTTGTTAGGTAAAGGTTCTAAGCTCGTATAAATACAGAAGGTTTGGTGTTAGGAATGGCATCCAGTCTTTACCTAATCAAGGGCATATACGCATGCGCACTTTATTAGGCACAGGTTCTAGCCCGTATAAATACAGCGAGGGTTAGCGTTTCAGGAAGGGTACAACTTAAAAAAAGTAAGCAGCTAAAGGGTGTGCAGCTAAAGAGATTCAGAAAACAAAGCCGACCTTCAAATTAGTAAAATTGCGAAAAGATATTAAAGAATAAATTAATTGAATTTTTATCATAAAATATTTTATTTATTTTTAAAATAAAGTAAAGTAACACAAAACACTTACCAGAAACTCTATTTATAATATTGTTTCTGGAAACTACTTCGAATTATTTAATTCATCATCAGTCTAGTCTGACGTCAACCTTCATCCTTCGACTCGACTAGACTGATGATGAATCAAATGTTTCGAAACTAGTTTCAATGTTAATAATTATAAATAGTGTTTCTGGTAAGTGTTTCGTTTTATTTTAATCAAAAAATAAATATTTTTCACACTTAAAATGTATTAATATGCTAGCATAAAATATATATTTATAAACCGTGCAAACGCACAGCTTCCAAACCTTTGTCTGTGTGAAAGTAAATTTGAATATTGTATCCGTCCGAAATTTCTAAATTCTCTGACAAATCCGTTGTGTTCTAACTCTATCAATTACTCCTCTGGTTGTGTAAGTAACACAAAGCATGGATACCTACTTCATTCATAAAACCTCAAAAGGAAATTCTCCACCTAACTCCCTCTGTCTGTCTCACTTATTCTGCTAGGGTATATATACCGTTAATATGACAACTTGTATTTTTTATTACATATTTAAAACAGTAGTTGATCCTTACCAATTCGTTTGTGTTTTTCTTGTACAAAATGACAAAAAATTGTAAAATTTTATTAATTTAAAAACTTTTTTTTAAAAAAAAATAATACACGTTTCGAGTTATGGGCTAATAAATGGCTAATTACGGAATTATAACCCAAAGACAAACCAAAGACTTTAAAACAATATGATGATGCTTGAATGGTGTGGTCTATTTTTTTTTTTTTTTTTTTTTTTTTTTTNTTTTTTTTATTTTTTTTTTTTTTTTTTTCTTTTTTTTTCTGTAGTGGAAAATATTATTGCACAATGATCTTATTGAAAGGACTGAAATGCGAGAACCAAACCAATTTGTGCATTTGATTTCTACACCATTTCGTGTTTAATTCGAATGCTTTATTTCTCAATGTTTTTAAAAGTCATGAAGAAATGCCAAGACCATAATTTCTTCCAGTCAAATTATGAGTTACTAACTTCCATGAAGGAAATAGATCATACTTGAGATTGCGAGAAGTTACTTGAGGGTGACACACTCACGGGCCGAGTCCATCTAAGCTGATGGGGTAACATAATAAAGAAAGCAACTCTGCAATATTACCTATTATATTTGTGCTAATGATGTACGTAACGTATATTGCAGTGACTGACATGGTTCTGGGGGCCCATGTCAATTATTAGCCTTCAAAATTTGATGACCGGTAATAACTCAAGTAGCAAACAAGGCACCCCGGTCCTCAGCCAAAAGAGCAGCAAGCCCGCTTGTCGGATGAAATATTTTATAATATGCCTTATCTGATGGGACCTTTCCCCTTGGGATTTATAAATTATTTTTAAAGTGGCAAACAATCATGACATTATTATTGTTATTTATTATTTTTTTTTTTTTTTTTTTTGGCTTAACGTATTTTTAACATCTATTGGTCATTCAAGAAGAAAATTTTACCCTCTATTCTCTATTCTCTGGAAACTTCCAAATCAGCTACCCACATTGATCTCACCAAGCCTGGCTTGGAACGGAAAAATAGCCAGCATCACGAGAACGCGAACCTACGTGGACACCCACTTGTTACAACCTCGTTGGACTTTGCTTACCTTCACAGATCTAACGGGAACTGGTGTATGCACGTGCCATAAAAGCTGACGCAATATTAATTTGATTGATTTAAAACCAATATTATGTGAAATTATTGTAATTACATCTGAAACCTACTATTTTTACCCACCTTACATAACATAACGGAAACTGATTTTTTTGGTTATAAGGGGTATTTTACCAACAGACATATAAAATATTATTTCCTTTTTGTCTGCTGATGACAAAAATAAAATTACTGTTCGATATTTGGTACTTTTACCCTAAAATTTTATTATTTTGACGAAAAGTTTTCTTCTCTTTGAAGTATCTTTGTGTGATGTATTTTCCAGACGTCATCGTATCGTAAATTCAATTAAATTTTCCGTTTTCCGTCAACTTTTGTATTATGTTTGGGGGAAACTATTCATCTTCTCTCCAAGGGGGTCACTTTCATTCATAAAATTTTATAATGACATTTAAATTTACTTAGTGGCGTAATTTAAAAGCTATCTTTAGTTTTGAAAATCCAATTAATATAGTTACATTTGATGATTTTCGGAATCTGCTTCTGTAACCTACCAGACAATATTGTTTTATTTTCAATAACGAACCTTTGAAATCTACCACGAAAATGTTTGTAGAATTCTAAATTCGAATAAAAAAATCGTTGGTCCGCCGTAAGTGGTGGTTCGTCTACCATTTAACATTTGCCGGTTTTGATGAACTTGGGTATAGTCTTATTTCGGATTGGTCCTATTTAAAATTTTTACCGAAACTTTTTTAAAAAAAAAACTTAAATCTAGTTTTAAGAACCATGAGCAAAATTTATAATTAAAAAAGTCGAACATTTATGAAAGCGTCAGAATACAATTTTACATTGAAATCCTATAAGTTAGTAAAAAAATCCAAAATTAGTGGAGGTGCCTGAACTAGGAATATTGTAGTCACCTTATTTGAGTATGTGACCCTGTATTAATCTGAACTGGGCTGAGTGTGTGACTCTGTAGTCACCCGAACTGACTGTGTGACTCTGTAGTCACCTGAACTTACTACGTTACTCTGTAGCCACCTGAATTGAGTGTGTAACTCTGTAGTCACCTGAATTGAGTGTGTAACTCTGTAGTCACCTGAACTGAGTGTGTGACTCTGTGGTCTACTGACTGATATTATGAACCTGTGGTCCACTGACTGATACTGTGACCCTGTGGTCCATACAGATTGATACTATAAAATACTATAACCCGTGGTCTACCTACTGATACGGTGACCCTGTGGTCAACACTTCATACTCCAATTTTTTTTAAAAATATCGAAAATTAGTGGAGGCGCCAGAATACAATTTCTCATTGAAATTCTGTAATATTAAATTTCATGCTCAGGCATAATAAATGTTTAGCCTCTATGAGGACAAAGGTTCTTCATTCTTTATGTTTTTTTCTTTAACATTATTTTCAATCTAAAGAGTATAAGTGAAATATGTATGATATATTTGTCCGAATTGTTCAGACAAAAAGAGGAATTTGACAGGAATGAACCCTCCTAAGTTAGTCTATTATCCATTACAGAAAGCTTCACATCTGGGCATAGTCCCTCTATCTCCGCTACTTTATTGTTCCCACAAGTCTGAGTCCATCCCTTAAAGTCAACAAAGCTTGTCGTCCACAAGGCGCTTACAATCGAATCGTATAAGATTTATAGTAGGGACACTATTTTTTTAAAATATTAATCATTTATTTTATTTAATTGAATTTACAAAGGTCTAAGAAAAGTGAGATTGAATGACTGGGCAAAAGATTCCTGGACCAATGAAAATGACAAATTAAAATCCAAAATATATCTGATGTGCAGAACGCACCCAAGTGATGCACCCTCCGCTCAAGCGATCAATCTGGTTTAAGCCACAGCCCATTGAGTCAGTTACCCAATCATTCATAACATTATTATCACTTATATTCTAATAATACAATAATTGAATAGAATATAATAAAAATAATTATTACAATGTAACAAAAACAATCTTAAGAGATTTAAATTTCATTCTATATGAATAATAAGATGATTTTTCAATGGTTATACTTTGCATTTGGTTTAACAAGTTGGAACAAAATAACTTTTTTTCCATAATTGGAAATAATTTTTGGAACTATAAAACCCTGATTTCTTAGTTGGTATGGAATGTAATTTTTTTTGATATATTTGTTATGGAAATAATATTTTAATATTATCAGTTGTTTGTGCAAATTATAAATATTATACCTACCTAATTACTCTCCGTCTACTACTCGCTAAAAGTGATGGTGGTGGAAGTGTTGGATAGTATTATGGTACACTATATGTTGATTATCCCGGTCAATTCAATGTCCTCCAAGAGTGTTAATACATTTTTATTCTATGAATCATACCTACATATAAATAATAAAGAGGTAAATATCTCAAACTCATGAGCATGGCATTCCATGGATTTGAACCCAAGATCTACTGTTTACGAGTCGGAACAACTTACCTTTACAACAACATACCAATAACCCATCAACAAACAAAGTCTTTTAACCTACATACAGAATTCATTTTCCCCTTAAATCATAAGCTATGGCATTTTGAGAAATAATCTCTTCGTTTTCATCTTATAATATTCCATTCAGTTCATTATCTAACTTCCACAACCTATGCGAATTCTGAGAAAATATAATACTTTTCCAGAAAATAAAATTTTCCCTTTCCTATGAAAATTTCCCTTTTCTCAAGAACACAGTTTAATACTAAGAAAGTACGTTTCTTACCTTGTCCTCGATTTGACATTATTCCTTGTTTTCCTTGCCCCTCGCTCTGTTATCCAATGTCCTTATTTCCTTCCGTTACATATCTTTGTTCTAATTTCATTACCTTCTAATCTACTTCTCCTTTTCACTTCCTGTCTTTATTCCCTTCTATTTATTTTTTTCTCACTTCTTTTTTTCCTTCAGTTTTTTTTTATTTAATCCGTTACATTTTGGCTTACCATTTATTTTTTCTTCTTTTGTTTTGTAAAGTGTAAACAGCAGTCGTAATTTCTTCCAATCCATTTATGACTTATAAATTTCAATAATTTTTCCTTTTTGTATCGACTGCAAAAAATACTGTAGAGTTACGAGCGATTTCGTCTGTCAGTGAGTTCTACTTGATAATGTCGTAACCGATGAAAGCACTCGTGACTCGACAATATTTTTTGCAATCGATATAAAAAATTCTTTATTGAAATTTATATTTCATAATGACTGCAAACATACTAAATAACATCTCTTTCCATTTATGACTTGCTAACATTCCATTAAGAAAAGTAAATCATACTTGAGATAGTAAGAGTTTACTTGAGGGTGACATCCTCACTAGGGCGGATCAAAAAAATCGATTCTTTAAATTCGAAACCACAATAGCGAATTAAAGTTTTTTCCAAAAATGTATCACTCGTCAAAATGGGACATGAATTTGATCGGACACAAAGCGGTTGAAAATTCCGAAAATGTGCAATTTCCATTTATTTTTTTAAAAAAGATTAAAACAGTGAAATCCATTTAAATCAATTAAAACTTATGAGCTCGACTGCAAAAGACCTCTGCTTTCGAAAGGAGTCAAATTTGAGGCATTTCCTTTTTCTTTTTCCTTTTACAGCATGTTTCCAAAATCGATTTTTTACAAGAAAAAAAAAAATCATCGCGTGTTTTGTACGTAGGTGTATATAGAAATCTCGCAGTTTTTGTAGATTTTTTAATTAACTCTCAGTTATTTAACATAATTATTGTCGAAAAATGTTTCATAATATACCACCCCAATCCTTGCGACCCGAATCCACCAGCACCTGTAAAATAATACAGAAAGCTAATCTGTCATATCATAATGTATTGTTTGTAACTCTTGCTCACATAGTTTGACGTCTCTTTATACATTGGCCATTCGAGACTGCGGTTTTATCCTCCATTCGCTAGAAACTTGCAAACCAACTACCCACATTGACCTCACTCAGCCTGGATTAGGCCGGAAAAATAGCCAACATCACGAAGGTGCGAACCCACGTGAGCACCCACATAGAACAACCTCGCTGGACGTTGCTTAACTTCAGGGATCTAACGGGAACTGGTGTATTTAACATACCATAGACGTTGGCTAAATTAATAACTTTAACAAAACACTATACAACTTATTAACATACCATAGACGTTGGCTAAATTAATAACTTTAACAAAACACAACAGCTTATATTTCATAGATCTGGCTACCATCGTACATTATGATGCCACTATTGAATGACTGATTTTTTAGTGGCACATTTGGAAAATAATCCACTTTTACTCTATCTAGCAAAAGCTTTATCCCCGTATCCGATGTTGGCCAGTTGCTTAAAACTCATCATAAATCTTAGATCTATTCACTGCAATATAACGGGAGTTATGCAGTTATCAAGAACTGCGATAGTACACGCTCCAGGTCGACCTGGGGCGCAAACATCCACTCAGGGAAGTGAACCTTTTCGGTGAGGTATACATCAAGGTTTTATTTGATCGGTGGTACTTAGCTTTCTTTGATCAAATGAGATCGAATCTATCACAACATTCGATGGCTAAAATTATTTTCGTAAAAATAATTTTGCCATTTTTTCGACCGGGTGCGTCCCGAAACGTAGGGTTCCTGAGCTGACTCCCATCCGAGAACTTAACATACGAAATAAGTCACTTAGCTTTCTTCGATCGAATGAGACCAAATGCATCTCAACATTCGATGGCTAAAATTATTCTAATTAACCCTTAAGTCAACTTTTGCAAGAGAACACTCATGATATTAGATCCGGTTTTCATAGAAATAAGACAATCCTTGTTGAAATACGCACGACAAAAGCGTGAGTTTTTAATCGCTCGTAGTCCCTTGCAAAAGACGATATATCAACAATTGTAAGCAGCAGAGGTACCGAAACGTTCCGTATTTATCGTTTATCCCTTTATCAACATCTTCTTGTCCCCTCTATCCTTGCCTTTCTCTGTTTATCCCCCTCTGACATCTCCTTCCAAACAATATTTCTGACTTCTATTTTTATATTATTTGTCCTTGCTGTGTTCAAGGTCGAAGACAATCTTCTACTTTCTTCTCTCGGGGTTTTCTTCAAAGTTTTAATACAAAATTTTATAAAGGATGTAACAAAATACGATGCCGATTAATTTTATTGAACTTCACCCCCTAAGGTTTGCAATCCTTACACCTCACTTCATCCTCTTTGGCTTATTGTGTATTGGGGTCAAGCTTATTTTTCTATCTAAGGTTCAACTGCTCAGAGAGTTCGAGTGGTCCTCTTATCAGATTGTTTGGGACAAGTTCCTCTCTGGGGTTTAGTGGCCCCATGATACTCTCTCTCCAAATCGGTAGGGAACTACAATCAAAGATTACTTGAGGGGCCGTTCTCTCCTCCCCCACCCCACATAATGTACACAATGGGTTTTACCTAAAGATTCCCATATTGTGTAGGAGTTTTCTAAGAATACAAAACCCGTTATTAGTCCAGTGACCATGCTCGTTGGTTTCCGATTTAGTCGAAGGAGATCAGCAGTTAGATATTCTGATAGTTCAGCCATCCTGTCGTTCTCCTCAGATCTATAAATCTCCCTCACTCATTGTCTGAACGAACTGCGCGCTATAGTTTTACTGATACCAACTGTCGGTTCCGGACCAATCCTTACCACTTTAGATATACGTGTTGAGTCTGACCAGTTCCGTTAGGGTTTGCAGGCATTCCCAGGTTAGCTTAGATCTAGTCTGGAAGCCACCAATAGCCTTTATAGCTGATTGTCTACTGGTATCATGGGAAACTAATCGTATTGATGTTTTTGATGGTAAACATAGGTTCGTGGTATAGTGGAAAGACGCTCTGACTGGTAAACAGTAGGGCGTGAGTTCAAACCCAGCCAAGTCATGGAATATTATCCTCATGAATTTGAGATATTTAACACATTATAATAGCACCCAAAAAACTGTCGGTGTCAAAGGACCCTTCGGTCCTTATTCGGGCAGTATAAATAAGGTCTATTATTACTAGTCTATGGCAAACATTAATTATGCTGATTTAAGAGCCTCAAATCAAACACTCAAGTGGTAGTGACCACTCCAACTCGCACTCAAGTGGAGTTTTATAATATGACCCCAAAGTAGAATAATAAATAGCACACAATAGCAGAGCTTTTGTACTGCACAAAACTTTCCTGTTACGCCCTATATATAAACAGTTTGGCAACATTTTTAAAATCTTGACTTAACTTTTCTTTTCCATTTTGCGGGTATTGAGCAAAAAGATTTTTTTGAAGTACTTACTATATATTTTGTGACTCGTGCGTCCCAAGCAAGAAATCTGTGGTTTATAGCAATAGTTTTGTGCTAAAATTTGTAAGATTGCGAAAAAATCAATCTCAAACTGAAAGCATTCTATGTGTAATATTGCACACATATCTCCCTATTAATGATAGGCTTGCGGATTTAAAGAGTAATTTAGTGTGAATATGGAAGCTTCCTTGGAGCTTATTTGTTTCGGCGTGGTTTTTTTTTCAGCTTGCATCAAGTGATTCACTCTTTTACATTCACATAAACATTCTTTGTATCAAGGAATAAACCCTTTATATTTCTATATCTCCACTCATATCAATTTCTTCAGTCTTTTTGTTTCAGCTTGTATCAAGTGATTCACTCCTTCACATTCACATAAACATTCTTTGTATCAAGGAATAAACCCTTTATATTTCTATATCTCCACTCATATCAATTTCTTCATTCTTTTTGTTTCAGCTTGTATCAAGTGATTCACTCCTTCACATTCACATAAACATTCTTTGTATCAAGGAATAAACCCTTTTATATTTTTATATCTCCACTCATATCGATGTCTTTCTTCTTTTTGTTTCAGCTTGCATCAAGTGAATGTGAAAGCATATCAAGTACTACGTCAAGTAATGAAGAATCAAATAACAACAATAACAATACTATAAATAAACAAGACAATATCTTAGAAACATCACAACAACAAAAACAACATCAGCATACACCAAATATGACAACATTGGATTCATTAACACCAGCATTAGTTGCAAATCTAGCGGCAATGACAGCATATAAACAACAAAATTCTCAATGGTATCATCAACAACAAATACAACATCATCATCAATCGATATCACATCAAACTTTGTTATCATCTTTACAAAAGAAAGAACAACATCATCATCATGGATTTAAAGAAGAGAAAGAAAGTTCAAAACCATCAACACCTGTGTCAACACCTCCATCTATATCAATACCACCAGCAGCATCAGCAGCAACCACAACGACAACAACTTCAAGTAGTACAGATCAACCTTTAGACTTAAGTGCCAAACCCATTTTAAATGATGAAGATGATGATTTGTCAAGATCTTCATCGCCAAGTATTGAACACAAGTTGGTATCACTAGCATCTTCTGTGGCAGGACATCCAAATAATATAAGATTGATTGATCCTAGTTTACTGCAAAATGCTCACGTTTACAAGTAAGTAGAAGATTATTTGGTGTTCTAATTCAGTGGTTTCTAACCTGGGTGTTATGAGGCAAATTCAGTGGGGGTCGCGGCTCGATGACGAAATTTTTTTTTAAATCAAATCGTAGGTATATATATCTGTATATGTATATCATTCAATCTTGTCAATTCATTTCATTCATTCAATCTTGTCAATTTCTTCCTATCAAATTTTCAATTGAAATCTCAAATACGCATTGTAATATAATTATGTTATCAAGCATGTATTATTTTACCTTGGAGGTGTCTTTGGTAGGGGGGGGTGGTGTAAAAATTTCGTTCTAATTGAGGGGCTCACGGCTGACAAAAGGTTGCGCACCATTATTCCAATTCATTCATTCAATCTTGTCAATTCTAACTTCTTGTTTCCACTTCCCGTTTTCTTCGTGACGATTTGCTGTTCTTGGAAGAAAAAAACGGACGGTGGCTTTCTAACTTCAACTTTATTTGTCAACAGTTATACGATTGTTTTGCAGTAGACCTCCATTTCAGGTAGACTACTTTGTCTCTGGAAAGAATTGATGGGTGCTTTCCTGTTGCCTTCCATATTTTCTCCTATAATAATACCTTTCAACCCGCTTTTGCAAAATGAAATGTAGAAATAATCAGATCAAAGCTTACATTATATTTTAAAACAATTCGGGCCGTAAGGAGATAACCACCAAATATCTTCGAGTAATATCTTGTATAGTTCGCCTGCTCTTTAAACAAGAGCCATAGAAAACTCTTTTGGATTATCCAAAAATCTCTTGTATTTTACAAAAATCTCCTGTATTTTACAAAAATCTCCTGTATTTTACGAAAATTACTTGTATTTAACAAAAGTCTCTTGTATTATCCAAAAATCTCTTGTATTTCACGAAAATCACTTGCATTTAACAAAAGTCTCTTGTATTAATCAAAAATCTCTTGTATTATACAAAAATCTCCTGTATGATAATAATAGTCCTTATTTATACTGCCCGAATCGGACTGAAGCGTCTCTTAACACCAGCAGTTTTTTACTTTCACTTTCTATAGAAGTTAAAGAATTGTAATTTTGGATGTTATGTGTTAAATATCTCAAATTCATGAGGAGAAAATTCCATGAGTTGTCTGGGTTTGATCCCACCCCCTACTGTTTACCAGCCGGAGCACTTTACCACTGCACCATCAACGCATGTGTATTACCCAAAAATATCCCTTCGAAACTTCGAAATTGTGTATATTATTATCATGTTAACTAAAACAACAGTAGGCACTGAAAGACACAAATACTACAATAATGAAAATATCAAAATTCTTCAAATTAACGTAGACAGAAGACATTTCGCCCATGACTTACTTTATCAAACAGCCCTCGAAAAAGAAATCGAGTCTGCTTGGTTGCTGAACCGAACCTTAACAGGACAAGGGACTGGGGAGGACACAGAGACGCAAAAATATGGACACCTGACAGAGGCTTATATCTTGAACCAGATAAAAGTGTCATCGATTATATGGATATTCCATATAGGTCTTCCATAAATATGACACCCTCTCTTTTCTGAATGATGTATTTTGGATTAACCTGTAGAATACTCCTCGCTTCAGAAATTTAGTAAATTATTAATGAATGAGGTAATAACATATTAATTATTAATTGCATATTGCAATTAGTGCATTTTTGATATGTTCTCATTAATTCATATGTTGATTGATTCCATCATTCGAATAGGAGAAAAGGATAATACTGGGTCATTGCATCAAGATCATTTGTCAGGACTGTATTGCCAGTTCCTTTTTTGCATTGACCACATAGGTACAAACCATTTTGGGAGGCGCCGTCAGTGACTTCTTCTTCTTTTTAACTTCATTTTTTTCTAATTAAACTATTTGGGGTTGGTGTTGTTTACGATTCTTTCTTCTATGATGACAAGAAAGTCCAAGGAGGGGAAGACCAAATGAGGTCTACACCAACCATTAAGTGAATTATTCAGACGATTCTTTCTTCTATGATGACAAGACAGTTCAAGGAGAGAAAGCCCAAATGAGGTCTACAGCAACCATTAAGTGAATTATTCAGACGATACTTTCTTCTATGATGACAAGACAGTTCAAGGAGAGGAAGACCAAATGAGTTCTACAGCAAGCATTAAGTGAATTATTCAGACGATTCTTTCTTCTATGATGACAAGAAAGTCTAAGGAGAGGAAGACCAAATGAGGTCTACACCAACTTTTAAGTGAATTATTCAGACGATTCTGTCATCATGACAATACAGTCCAACTCGTTCAAACTAACGCCGCGTTTATTCTCGTAATGATTAATTTTGTTTTGAACGAAAACATAAAATCTGTTCTTCAGTTGCTTTTCCACTTAAAAGAAGAACGTCTTAAAAAACCTGAAGGGAGAGATAAAAGTGCATATGCCATTGGAGCATCAAACGTTTTCATTGAATCTTTTCAGTGAAAAGACTTTATGTCAAAATTAAACGTTCGACAGAAAATCGCACCTAATGGAAATACCCCAATATGTAGTGAATGGAGTGAAAATATACGAAGAGAAGACGTTTAGTCAAAATTCAACATTTTTTTTTTTATTATTATTATTTTTTATTTCTTTTATCCTGGACAGAAAAAACATTTTCAATGGAAACAGTAGGTACAATTTAAATGTATATAACACACGACAAAGAAAAAGTCTTGACAAGGAAATCTGTGATTTACTTGGGAACAATATACGAGTATTTACATAGAGTTAAAGAAGATTTTATCAGATACATTTGTGTGGAAACCTATAAACCATTCCCAAAATTGAGCCAATGAATGGAATATCCGAATGGAATAGTTGGTTACCAATGAATGGAATATCTGTTGATTTTTTTATGGAAGATTAAAAATAATACTCATGACAATTTCAAAGCAAAACATTAATCAGCGTCTATGGCACGTTGAAAACACCAGTTCCCATTAGATCACTGTAGTTAAGCAGAGTCCAGTGAGGTTGTGCCACGTGGGTGTCCAGGTGGGGCCACCCAGACTGGGTGAGTCAATGTGTGTAGCTGGTTTTCAAGATTCTAACGAATGGAGGGTAAAACTCCCGTCTCGAATAACCAATAGATGTTAAGAGACGTTAAACAAAACAAAAAGAAAAAAACATCAAATCCATCAACATTAAGAAGCAATGGAAAGCAGAAAAAAATTGGCACTAATAGAAATGAAATTCTTCCACAAAACCCCTTCTGTTCATCTAATTCAATTCAGAAACCCCCTATCCTCTTTATGCATAGAAGAAATCTTTTATTTTTGAACTTCTTCCATTTTGCTTTTGCCAGTATAAAGAATCCTTCCAAAAATTTAACAGAAGGATAAAACGAAAATTGAAGAAAAAAAATAATAATAAATGCATTCCTTTACGGAAAATACAGGGTGTGTCAGAAAAACCTGATGATTTTTAAAATGATGTTACATATACAATATTTGAGATAGAACAATAATTCTTGTTTTATTTGAAAGAAAAGAAAGGGGATTTATGTTGATGTATGAACATACGAATCTTTTGTGGAAGACATTTGCAGATCGGCATGGACACTTTTGTATTGCATGTCGCACAGCCTCGACGTTTTCATATGTTCTAACAATTCTTGTCCTTTCTAAAGGCTTCTTTTTCAATGCGGAACCAGTCTCTCTAAAATTTTGGACTTAGTGCGGTATTGCGTGTAGTAACCCTTCCACGTGATCTAATGCGGTAGTACGAAACATAACTTTTGAAACTCATATCATAACTTTTGAAAAAAGTTTCTACAACAAATGCACGATGCCGCGAATTTTAACTATTTCCCTTTCTGTAAAAAGAAGAAAATGGCACCAACATCAACAATCTAAGAGAAGTAATGACTTGATAGTGAACATGTTAAACTCGTCAAGTTATTCTGGCATATTAAGTTTTAAATGAATTAAAACAAAACACCAAAAACACTTTTTATAATTATTTATAAAGAAACTAGTTTCGAATCATTCGATTCATAATCTGTTTAGTCGAATCTAAAGACTTTCCATCTTTAGAGAACTTCCATCTGAGTCAACTTCCATATTTGGACTCGACTCGACTGATGATGAATCGATGATTCGAAACTAGTTCCTTTATAAATAATATCAAAATTATAAATACTGTTTTTGTTAAGCGTTTTTTAATTTATTTAAAAGTTAATATTTTTTAAAAAACTTATAATTTACATGTTATTCTGACATACCCTGTACAAAAATAGTTCCGGGGAGGAAATGAAGGAGAAGAAGAATGTGAATAGAAGAAAAATTTTCATCTCAATTTAATTTTAACCTGCATTTAATGGGTCGGGTCGTTTCGAAAACACATTTTTGTCTGGAGGATATTTTCAGAAAAAAATAAATTTAATTGTTGTTTTGGTAAAATCCTTTCCTTTGCTTGTTGGTAAAAATAAAAAACATAAAAGTCATTTGAGATAACCATTACAATGTTGGATTTAAATTCGAAACAATTTTAGGTGTTTGTGTGAAGGGGGAGGGGGGAAGTGATCCTTTACGGAGAAGTTTTAATAAGCTTTGTGTTAACAATCAACGTAATTTATATGCGTACTATTATCTGTCCCCCGTGCTTCGTTACGGTTACGAAATTCAACAACAATTTTGAGATTTTATCAAAATACTATAAACTAAATATTTTACTCAAGGATCTTACTTTTTGTACACCTTTGTATCGAATTTGAGTTTTCTCACTCATCTCGAAGTGGTATTTCTCAATTCCGACTTTTCGGTGCTGAAAGCCGATCATAAATCGGGCAGAATCCAGAAAATTTCAATTTTTATATTTTTACGGACTCCTTATAAACTATTTTGGGGAGATCCATGCTCGAATATTTTTCATTATCTCATTTAGTTTATCCAGAAAAAAAATTGCCAAAGAAAAAAGCGCTATTTTTGGCGGTAACTTGCTTCCACTTGAACTTTCCGTTGTTTTTCTTTCTAATTACGCACCTACATACTAAAAGGAATCTGTGTACCAAATCTCTAGGTTTAGCCATCGAGGAGCTACGTTGATTATCAGTAAGTCAGTCAGTATACTAACTAGGTTTTGTGCTTTATAAGTATAGATGATGTCAAAGAACTGTAACTTTGGACAAGTATTATTACTGGCGCAAAAATCAAGTCCATAAGAGGATGAATAGGCACTTGCAGTTGAGACTCTTGGGCACTGGTGTCAGGGATTAAATAAACATCAGCTTATAATCGAATTTATTACACTTTTTGTGCTGAAGAACTTCCCTCAATCTTCTTCCTCGATAAAAGAATATCTTTCCCAATTTGGCGAGACAATAGAATTAATAGTTATTTTTTTTATATATTTGGCTTACCGTCCCTTTAACATCTATTGGTCGTTCGAGACAGGGATTTTAAACTCCATTCGCTGGAAACTTGCAAATCAGCTACCCACATTGACTCACTACTCAGCCTGGATTGGGCCGGTAAAATAGCCAGCATCACGAGGGGCGCGAACCCACATGGACGCTCACATGGTGCAAACTTGCTGAACGTTTCTTAACTTCATGGATCTAACGAAAACTGATGTATTCAACGTGCCATAGACACTGACTACTTAGTTTAAAATAGCCCAAACTTCGAATTGTTTTCGTTAAAAGTTGTTGCTTTTTAAACTGAGGACACTATTAACAAATTTAACATCACAAATCTATTTTGTATAGACTCCAAGTATGTATAATTATAAAAAGTCTAAAACATTTGGCAGGAAAGGGCCATTATCATCAGAGAGGTAGAGTTATATAGTTTTCAACTTTATTAGACAAAAGTTTATTAAAAACCCTGGAGACTTGCGAGATAATATTTTGAAGGGACATTATATGTAATCTCAACAGGTTTGGCGAAATGTTTTGTGTGTCTATTTAGTCAAATTATTTGGAGAGAATTTCTCTATCAATTAGTATAGAAGATGAGAAGTGTGTAAATTGAAATTCAGACGGCTTGTGATTCATTTATTTGAGGTTATATCAAATTTTCTACTGGGTCTGGTTGTGATTGGGTGTAACTCAGCCTCCTGAGTATAATTGAGCAAAAGCGACAAGTGGTAGTATTATAATGATTTTTTTTAAGTGTAGCTAAGTGATGTTGGAGTGATTGGTGAGAGTACCTTGTAATGCTATGATGACCACAAAAATTGTGACATAATAACAGAAAGAATATACATTATCAGCATCAACCTGTTTTACTTTCCTTGTTATTTTTCACCACATTTAATTGTTTCCCCATTCTTCCTAATACTCTTTCATTGTTCACATGATAGATCCAAAATATCCTTAACATTTTCACATGATAGATCCAAAATATCCTTAACATTTTCACATGATAGATCTAATATATCCTTAACATTTTCATATGATAAATCCAAGATATCCTTAACATTTTCACATGATAGATCCAAGATATCCTTAACATTTTCACATGATCACATGATAGATCCAAGATATCCTTAACATTTTCACATGATCACATGATAGATCCAAGATATCCTTAACATTTTCACATGATAGATCCAATATATCCTTAACATTTTCATATGATAAATCCAAGATATCCTTAACATTTTCACATGATAGATCCAAAATATCCTTAACATTTTCACATGATAGATCCAAGATCTCCTTAACATTTTCACATGATAGATCCGATATATCCTTAACATTTTCACATGAATGATCCAAGATATCCTTAAAATTTTCACATGAAAGATCCAAGATATCCTTAAAATTTTCACATGAAAGATCCAAGATATCCTTAAAATTTTCACATGATAGATCCAAGATATCCTTAACATTTCCCGATAGCACCGCATCTCAAAAGTTGCAAATCGCCTCTTCCATCTCTGGTTCCATTAAGTTGAGTTGCATAGAATTGGACTCATTTGATTAAACGCGGATCATGCCTTTTCAATTCGAATCTTGATTTCTTGTTTCTGATTTCAATCCATTCTTTTGTTTGTCCTGGGTAACCCAAAAAGTATTAACTTTTAAATAAATTAAATAAAACAAAACACTTACCAAAAACACTATTTATTTTAATTTATGAAGAAACTAGTTTCGAATCATTCAATTCGTTATCGAAAATTATACATTATTAAATAATCAAATTGAAATTGATAAGGCCAGTGACAATATTATATTCAGAAAAAGTTTTAGAAATAGACAATAGATAGTTTGATAATACATCGCGTGACCCTACACAGCACGCGGTGAATAATACTCAAATTCCATCCTTAGACTCGACTAGACCAATGATGAATCGAGTGATTCGAAACTAGTTTCTTCATAAAATTAAAATAAATAGTGTTTTGTTTTAATTTAATTTAGGTATTTAAGAGTTAATATTTTTTAACACTTACAATTAACTGATTAACATGTTATTTAAAAACACAAAAGGTCCCTAAAAAGACTATTTTATGATAGACATTGTCAATGTCTATCATAAAATAAGACGCTCTCTATTAGGTAGCAACTACCAATTCATAATGGATAAATGTTTTGGTTGAACGTGTATACTTGCGCCACCAAATATTTATCCTTCCCTAACAATTGTACTCGTATATAATATTAATATTGAGGTATAATTTATAATATTATCTATAACGCTATGTAATCCAAATTCAGGTTAGGCTATTTTAATTAGTATGCATTATACATAGCAATATACAGCATGTAATGATTATCTTTACAATCATACTGGGTGATATAAAATATATTCATTTTGTGACTAATTAATATAGCACAACACTACATCACACGCGTCTTTCACGAAAGAGCAGCATTTAAAATCAAAATATGAGAATCTACTACCATATTTATTGTTATTTATAAAATTAATTAAATATAAATTTCAATAAAATATTGTGTATCAACTACAAATAATAAGGCGAGTCACGAGAGCTTTCTGAGTCCACTTAAGAATGTCGTAACAGACGAAAGCGCTCGTGACTCGCCTTATTATTTGTAGTTGATACACAATATTTTATTGAAATTTATATTTCATAATGACTGCAAACATCCTGAATACAATTTCTAACCTAAAATTAATTAAAACAAACCCATACCAGAAATACTATTTATAATTATTAAAATTAAAATCGAAATTAGTTTCAATTTTAATAACTATAAATGTTTGTTTTGTTTTACTTAATTATACAATTTGAATAATTACCTATAAATAATATTTCTGGTAAGTGTTTGGTTTTAATAAATTTTATAAATAATAATAAATATTTTTTTAACACTTATAATTAACAAGTTTTTTTAAAAATTTATATCCATTACCAAAATAAAAATACTTCAATTCTGGATTTTTTTTTTATATATATATATAAATATTTATTCACACTATGCACACAAAAAGGAGGAGAGACGTCTCCGCGGCAGAGTGCGCATTACACTCGGCTTGCACCACGGAGGTTCCGGGTTCGATTCCCGGACGGGTCGAAAATTTGGAAAAGGTTTTTTCTCATATTCTACTTGGTCTGGTTGTGTTTGGGGGTAACTCAGTCTCCTGAGGACAATTGAGTAGCTATGGTAATAGCGCCAAGTGATAGCATTATAAGGAAATTGTTGAAAGTGTAGCTTAGGCTTAGTGTTATTGGAGTGAATGTTGAAAATACCTCGTAATGCTATGATGCCCACAAACATTGTGACATAAAAACACAAGGAAATATACATTTACATTAAAAGGATACAGCAAAATATTTTCGGACAAGTGTACGCGACCTGTCTCATAAGTGACTAAATTCTGCATAATTTATATCTATTACAAATTAATTTCGAAAGTTAGAAGACCTGTTTTTATATCAATGACACGTTCTGGGAATTTTGAAGTTATTTGAATTTCCTGAAAAAGTTTCATGAAAAATCTAATATGACAGCAAAAGACAGCCTGTGTGTTTGAATGACAGTGACTCATTGTCATTGAATGACAAAGAAAAGAAAAAAAAAAATGTACCCACCGAGAGAGAGCAAGCCAGGTTTCATTAGGTGACGGACTTAAGCCCGTGTAAGTACAGATGATTTGGTGTTAGGAATGGCTTCCAGTCTATAAAAAACTCTGCTTCAAAGCAGTGATAGGAGATCATCAGCAAAAAATGAGTTTCTACGAAGTTTGTATGGATAGTGTGAGGAGCAAGCTAGTGTCACAGAGAAGGGTTTAGAGCATAAGAGAGTAGGCATCGAACAATAGTTTGTGGCATGGTAGAATTAAGGTAAGCAGCGCCGACCCCAAATAGAATTGGGAAAGGATAAAGTTAGGGAAGAAGATGAAGTCAAAAGCTCTTATATTTTTACTCCAATCTCATCTACTGAATGTATCTTATTTTAATAGTGGTAACTAAATTTTTGAAAGAGCGGACCATAAGCATTGGCTATTTGTTACATCCCTTACTGCTTTATCCGCCCTCTATGTTGCATCATCTACATGCAATGATCATTATATCCTGATTTCCTTTATTCATAGGATCTAGCATCACATAAGTAGATTGTCCACCATGTTGTGTTTAGATTCATCCTGTACGTGCATACGTGCAATGATCATTATCTCTTCTAAATCTTTATTCATTGGATCTAGCATCACATCAGGAGTTTGTCCGTCATATTTTGTAGAGATTCATCCTGTACCAGCAATGATCATTATCTCATCTAAATATGTATTCATTGGATCTAGCATCACATCAGGAGATTGTCCACAATGTTGTGTTGAGATTCATCCTGTACGTGCAATTATCATTATCTCCTCTAAATCTTTATTCATTGGATCTAGCATCACATCAGGAGTTTGTCCACCATGTTGTGCTGAGATTCATCCTGTACATGCAGTGATCATTGTCACATCTTTTTTTTTATTCATAGGATCTAGCATCACATCAGGAGTTTGTCCGCCATGTTGTGTTGAGATTCATCATGTACATGCAATGATCTTTATCTCCTCTATTTCTTTATTCATTGTATCTAGCATCACATCAGCATATTTGTCCGCCATGTTGTGTGAGATTTCATCCTGTGCATGCAATGATCTTTATCTCCTCTATTTCTTTATTCATTGTATCTAGCATCACATCAGCATATTTGTCCGCCATGTTGTGTTGAGATTTCATCCTGTACATGCAGTGATCATTATCTCCTCCATTTTTTTATTCATTGGATCTAGATGCACATCAGCATATTGTCCGCCATGTTGTGTTGAGATTCATCCTGTACATGCAGTGATCATTATCTCCTCTATTTCTTTATTCATTGGATCTAGATTCACATCAGCATATTGTCCGCCATGTTGTGTTGATATTAATAATAATAATATATTTATTGACGGGTCGAACCCTTTGTACGAGATTACANATGCAGTGATCATTATCTCCTCTATTTCTTTATTCATTGGATTCTAGATTCACATCAGCATATTGTCCGCCATGTTGTGTTGAGATTCATCCTGTACATGCAATGATCATTATCTCCTCTATTTCTTTATTCATTGGATCCAGATTCACATCAGTATTTTGTCCGCGATGTTGTGTTGAGATTCATCCTGTACATGCAATGATCATTATCTCCTCTATTATTCAATTAGAGAAAATCTGTAATGAACCATTTTCAATTTTAATAATTATTTCAATTCCTATTCTTCTCTTTAAAATTATAATTTTGTTTTCAATATAATTTTTGGGATGCTTTATTGTTCGTATAGATTCCTAGTTTGTGGGAAATTGTTGTCCTCGTGGAGAATAAATATTGAAATAGGGTGGAATTTTGATGGGATATTTGAATTGCGGGTTACATCCTCGTCGAGTCCTGGGGTATTCCCAAAATTTGAATCTCAAGTTCTCTTCTTTCTTTTCTTTAATTGTGGCTGCCTCATCGACCATATGCCTATTCAAGGATTCAGATCTTCTACTTTTTTTTGCAACCTATTCCGATTTTTTGGGCTGATTTCAATTACTTCCACGTTCTTCTTTATATTATTAATCAATCTAGATCTTGGCCGCCCTCTTGCTCGATATCCTTCTATTATTTTTTTAGATGCTGATTTTATTGTAGAGTTATTGTTCACTCTGTGTAAATGTCCTGCCCAATTGATTCTTCGAATTCTCGGGATTCTCAAATATGGACCTTCATTTTTTCGATTTTTTCGAATTTAGTGATAGCAGTTTGTGATAATGACGCTTAGTCAATAATTAAAAAAAAGTTTTAGCGCTGTACACATCGCCATATTTCTTTTCGACATGTTTTGATAGCTGAACGTCTCTTTAAATAATACTTTCCTTGTCCATCAGAGAAAGTGATGGCGGTGGAAATGATGGACAGCGTATCACATATTATGCTATTCTAAGGACTACGGATTAGATGTTGATATTCCACCCCTCATAAAAATTTGATATTTTAAGTTTCAAGGTACGTTGTGGAATTCAAAATCTTGGGAAGGGTAATTTTTAATCCTTAAAATAATAAGCTATATCATTGACAAAGTTTTTATAGAATTTATTTTTTTCTGTTTGCGCAGGGCAAAGCCACGGATAAGTGCAGTAGCCGGTAGAAGAACATACACCGAAGAAGAATTACAAGCTGCCTTAAGAGATATTCAAAGTGGTAAATTAGGCACAAGAAGAGCGGCGGTCATTTACGGCATTCCTAGATCTACTCTTAGAAATAAAGTGTACAAGCTAGCATTAGAAAGAGATAGGGATACTCATTTGTTAAATGCAAGTCCGCCAGTGGTAAGTAATGTTCCTTCGGATAGTAAAGTAGAAGACCTTTCCCGAGATATCATTGATGAAGACGAAGAAGACAGAGATTCGGCGGAAGAAGACGAAGAAAAAAGTTTATCAAAACCTATTCTCTCTATGGAAGATCTCATTAGGTTATCACAAGATACTCCAAATGATGCTCTCAGAGCAGATTCTCTCACAAGGTTGTTACTTCAATACGGTAGCAAGCAAGTGAGATCTGGTGAAAATGATTCGCCGTCACCACCCATTTATCCTCCAATCTATTCGGAATTGTGGCCGGGGATGGATCCTGCCGCTCTTCCATACCTGACTCAAATCATATCAGCCTCAGCTTCCAGTGGGAATTTTAATGCCCTAGGTGCAGCCGCCATATTGAATCCATTCCTTTTAGGAGCTCCTAGAAGAGCCTCACCTGAAGATAAATTACCTTCAGATCAACCACCTGATTTCTTGCCAAAACTTACACCCCTCCCTGACATAGTTCGTAGAATGATGACTGAGGAACATCAAAAGAAAGAAAGACAGTTTCCCTTTAATGGAAGTGGACCATCAACTTCTGTGATATCAGATAAGAGTTGTCAAGACCAAGCCGAGTCAAATCTTATTTTAAAAGTTCCGTCCTTCCGACCCAACAAGAATGGAGTTGAATCTAGTCAAAGATCGCCCACTAGAAGCGAATCCTCATCTCCTACAGGGTCCGTGGGTAAGATGGGAATCAATTTGAGAGATGTTATTGCAAAGAGCATAAACCATAAGTTCAATCAACCTATAGAACCACATTTTCTGCAAACATCCCCTAGTTTAGATCATTTTAGAAGAGGACCTTTTACTCCTCCTATGGGAAGAAGTCATAACAATAATCACTTTGACGAAAGAAAATTGATTTCGCCTGGAGGGAAAACAATGGTAATGCCACCACATCATTTGTCAGGAAGTAGTAGTCCTGCTAATAATTCAGTAGGTGGAAAAGGCACCCGCCCTAAAAGAGGAAAATATAGAAATTATGACAGAGATAGTCTAGTAGAAGCAGTGAGAGCTGTTCAAAGAGGCGAAATGAGTGTCCACAGAGCTGGAAGTTATTACGGTGTTCCACATTCAACGTTAGAATACAAAGTCAAGGAAAGACATTTGATGCGACCGAGAAAAAGAGAACCAAAACCTCAACCTGACGATTTGAAAAGAAAAGAAGAAGGCTTGCTAAGGGTACAACCTATTCCAGATAAAAATAAAATGTCACCTTTAAAGCAAACACCAAAGCCACCTTTCCCAACATCGTTACCTGGTACACCAAATGGACTTAAAATGCCACCAATGTTTGATCCTTCTATGCGATATCCTGGTGCTCCTCCAGGTTTTCCATTTTGGGCACCAAGCCCATTTCATCATCCTTTATCATTAGATTTTCCAAGAGGTCCTAATTTTGCACCCACTCCTGAACAATTTTTTGCATCACAAATGATGCAAAGAATGCATGAAGAGAATGCTGCAGCTACTGAAGCGAGTGGATCTTCACCACCAGTCCTTAGTGCATTAGGTAAAAACGCTAGAGAAGTAGCTGAAAGTTTATACGATGGATCACCGAATGGTAGTTTCTTAGACGGAATTATTCGATCGAGTTTAGAAACTGGTTTAAGTGCAAAACAAAGAGAAGAGCAATCTTCAAATAAAACTCTTTTAGAACAACTTTGTCGAAATAATCGACTATCAGATCCTAATAAACCAGATCAGTTGAGTAGTTCAGATGACGAACAGTCGACTCCAAATCGAACTCAATCACCAGAGTCAAAACATTCTAGGAATAATGATTCAGATTGTGACGTGAAAATGTCATCAGAAGAAACAAGTGTCTGTGATAATATAAAAGTAGAAAATGAAATAGATACGAAGAAAGAAGTAGAAGAAAGTGAAGAAAGAAGTAAAGGAGAAGAAATTGAAGTAAAAATGGAAACCGACTGAATAGATATAGATAGCTATTCCAATGATTTTAACTAACCATATCATACGAACCATTCATTCTAACAACCATTGAGCACATAAGTATTGAAACCTGTTCTAACCTAGGTTAGGTTTAATAGAGGATAGTGTCAAATTTATATTGGGAGAGATTAGACAATCAGAATCATTAGGATAAACAGTATAATTAATAACACGGAAGGAGCCCCATTGAGACATCTGTTACTTTTACTTTCTCTTCCTCTAGACTAGGAGATAAAGTATTGTAACTGGGCAGAACATTTTAACATTTTTGCCCTAAAAAGCGTCTGACGGGAACCAAAACCAAAAATTAAAGATCAAGTCATTTCCTATTGCTTTTGGGCCATATTTTCAGCATTTTGTGTAATTTTTTTTATTTTATTTTTCACTGTTTGGTTCTATTATTTTTTTTTATTTATTTAATTGAAAAAAAATCAGTCAGAAACTTGCCTTATAGGTAAAATACCTCATTCAAAGAATAGGAAAAATTTTATGTTTTAGATTGTAGATGAGTCCATTTTCTTCCGATGAAATTAGGTACTGTTATAATTTAAAATTTCAAGTTCTGATATGTCCTTATCAGTTTTGATTTTCCTAACAAATAAAACCAAATTTTCACTTTCTTTTAATGAACTCAGTAAATGTTTACAGTTAGGTAAATCAATTAAAATCCTGTTTACAGTTATAAAGTTAATTGAATTTCAATATCATATACATGTAGTTATAAATTTTCTTGTATAATAATACAATATCAGTATCATCATAATCTAAATTAATTTAATATGATAACTGAAGGGTTAATCAAAACAAAATTGGTGAATCAGACATAAAGTTTAAGCGTAGGTTATTATTATTTCTTGATAGGGCTAAGGTTTTCCTATTGAGCCCAGATTGTTTTAATTTTAAACAAAAGTTTTGTGAAAACTGACATTATGCAATTGAAAAATGTCCCTATTTCTTATATATTCTTTTTTGAATTAACATAAAATAATCAAGATTATTATTACAAGCATCAGCTCAAAAAATCAAATGATGCCATCTATTTTTTGCGAAAAAAACTGAATTTTAAATCTAATTCCGTTTTCTTGAATAAATTCTTCATTATTTTTGAAACAAGAAGTATGTCTTAGTGAACTCTATGGTCTGCATATTTATGTTAAAAAATAATATTTTATATCACTCTTATACGCTTTTGACTCTGAAATCTTTGATTTCTCTCAACAATCTCTTTATTTTTGATACCTAGGTTCTTACATTCAAATCCAATTATTTGAATATTTCGTACCCAATGTGCATATAGAGCCCAATTTTGTTTATTTTTGTGCAATTTGATTTAAAATGTAAATTCATTTGTTTAACTCTTTTTTTTTTTTTTTTTTTTTTGAAATTTTTAAAACTATCTTTAAGTTATAAGTCTTTCCTGATAATATATTTTATTTCTTTCAACTTATTTTTGTGATTATAAATTTTATACAGATGTTCATCGAATTATCGGATTATGAAAACGATTTTTATTACTTCACAATTTAATCGTTAATTTTTTAAACTTTAATTTACAAAAAAATTAATCCAAATACTGGAAAATCGTTCAAGAGGATCATTTGCAAGACTAAGATATTTTTGCTGGGAGTATTTCAAAATGAGATAATCCAAGACATGTTTAGTAAAAAAGGGACGATTCCTAAATTTTATTTTTAAAAACAATGAACAATAAAAACGGAATTAAAGAAATTGAATTATTTTTAAAATGATCTAAAGCAGAGGTTGTCCCTATTTTAGGCAGTGGTCGTTTGGTTTAATCTCATTTTTCTTCGTTTTGTACGGAAATAAAAAGCAGCCATTCTTTATTTAATAAGGTTACCGAAGAAAGTTTATATAGCTCTTGATTGGACCTAAGAATTTATACGTTATTTAAGAGTATCTATAGAATTTAGAATTTTGCTATTCCTGAGGATTTTTTTTCCACAATAGCACCATATTCAATACTCTACTTTAACTACATCCGATAATACGAACGATTCTTGTATAAACTTTTAATTAATTTATGTTTAATATAAAATCAATTATTATAAAATAATGATTAATTTTATATCATTTATTTTTTTTTTTCTTTTAATTTCTGGACCAAAAATTGAGATTATTCTTTTTTGTTTTGAATTAAAAGGGCAAGAAACGTTTTACCATTCCATTTATTTTTTTCATTATCCTTTTATTTTTTTATATTCTCATTATTACATAGAATCCATTTATTTTTATTTTATATAAANTTTTTTTTTTTTTTTTTTTTTTTTTTTTTTTTTTTTTATTTTAAAATTTAAAAGACATTTTTTTAGATTAAAAAGAATAAAAAAAAGAATTATGAATGCAATTTGTGAAAATCGATATTGTGTGATAAATCCATAATTCATTTATCACTTGTTTGATTTCTTTTTTCTTCTATTTTATTTCTATTAAATTATGTTTATATTAAAAAATGCATTTTCTCGTTACTTTTTTTCTGTATATACAAATTGATTCTAAAAAAATACAGCACTTTTTGTCACTTGAGACCAGATTTTCGGTCTTAAAGACAAGAAAATCATACATTTTTGTAAAATACCAGGAAAGTTTTAAATAATGGCACAGATTTTGTCAGGGGTGATCCAGGTTTTATTGCAAGGACAGCTTTCTCCTAACCTGTTAATATTTTCGAAAGAAAAGATCGCAAATTTGGCTGTTTTAATAAGAACCCCCAATATTCATTCCATATTCTTATTTTATATCATATGTCACATACAATATTTCAACAACACTTTACAAAAAATAGAAAAGCATTTATTAGAAATATCAAAAAAATAAAATAATAATAATAATTTTATTAGTTTCTCCTAGTGTTTTTCCACCCCTTTTTTTAGTTCAAATAAAACTGTGCATGACTTTGAAATCACTTTGTATGTTAATGCTATCTTAATATCTTCGATTTATATGTATAGAAAAATAATAATAAAAATGTAAATTTTATTAAAAAAAACACTAAAATATGATATCGTATGTGTTCAATGGATTAAAAAAAAATTAAAATGCATATTTGATTTCTTTTCTTTTTTAAAAAAAAAGACTAAAATTATAATTTTTTACATTGTTAATTTAAAAATATATCTATTGTTTAAAAAATGTAAAATTTTGTAATTTGAATTAAACTTTCTTACAATTATTTTGGGCATTAATTCAACTTTTTTTTAAAAAAAAATTGATTCTTTCATTCTTATTTGGCTAGAAAATTCTAGATATAAATTCTTTATTCTTGTTCAAAAATTATTTTTTAAAAATTGTAAAAAAATGTGATTCTTCCTCTTGTTTAAGAAATGAAGTTTAGGAACCAGTTATTATAAAATATAGGGTTTGTCAAGATAGATTTTAACTTGAATATTCATAAATTATTGTATTTTTTTCAAAGAAAAAACATATTTGGCACAGGCCATTGTAATTTGACTTCGCCAGTTTTCAAATAATAAAATATGTTAAAATTTTCCCGTCTAATCTGATGTATTTCTTGATCTTTCAAATGAGTGAAACATATGAAATTGAAATAAATGATAATATATTTTTCATAATGTACTTTCCTAGATGAATGATAAATATTATGTTTGGATTCGAAGCAATAGACCCCAGGTTAAATATTAGTCTCTTTTGCTTCTATTTAGCTGGCTGAGTTTCTCAGGCTATTGAATTTGATAACCTGGCCTTTCAAATAAATGAGATCTGTATATTTGTTAAATATTTTCAATATTGAAAATTAGGAATCTGTCATATTGATGATATTAATTGATTATACAGGTCCAAATCGGGAACTAGTTTATCCCGAAGTTCGGAGTCATCCATTATTCAAAATTAATGCAGTTTTAGATTTTTTCAATTTATTAACACATCCTTATTCCTACTATTTTTTCCTGTTGGATATATTGGAATTAAATTATCTTATAAAACTCCCGGCTGAAATTTTTTGGAATGGATAACATGTTCCAGATAAATTTTCATCCTACTAAATTTTGCTTTGACCTAAGTTTTTCAGTCTGGTATGACCATAAAACTTTCTTCTTCCTTAACTTCACCTTTATTCAAGTCTAATTAGGGTCGGCATTGATTTCCTTAATTCTAAGATGCCATAACATTATTCTAGTGTCTATTCTCTTTAGCTGTATTCTTTCCTGGCGCGGTAACCCTCGCTTTCTTCTGATAGTATCAATGCGTAGTAACTGCAATTCGCTGATGACTTTCCATCTATGGTTTGAAGTAAAGTTTTTTTAAGGCTGGATACCCTTTCTAACACCAAACCTTCTGTATTGACACTGGCTTAGAACCGTCACACAATGAAGCTTGCTCCTCTCGGTGGCCACATTCTATCATTAGAATATTTTGCCTACACATCTCACATCATTTAATATTCAAAAGCTTCGAACAAAAAAGCCTCATTAATATTTTCAATATAAAAAAACAGTGTTAACACTTTTGTGCCCCCATTGCACGACCTTTCTTTTTGTCTTGAAATTTGTTCAGATTCCCAGACAAGGTAACCCAATTTTTTTATTTCATTTCTCATTATCCAAATGCATTTTTTATAGCTTTTTACCTTTTCTGAAACGAAAAAAATGCAATTTTTAGACCGGTACCCTATAATTTTCGTCTCGCTATAATTTTTGTTACTTTTTTAGCAGAATTTCTACAGAAGTATGGATTATAAAATTATATATTTGAATCTAGAATGGGGGTGATATTTTTTGCAATAGCTTTCTATTATTGTGTATGTATTGTATGTAGAATTTCTTTTGGCCTTGTCACAATTTTTGTGGGTATCATAGCAATATTAAGAACCTCCTGTACTAACAATCTATTCAAACTTCTAATCTTTTTGCTCTGATAATGCCGCCAATGGTCGCTATTCACATTAAAGTAGCTGCTCACTCTCACGAGGCTGAGTGCACCCCGAAAAGCTTCTATTTTTGAGCTATTAGAATCCAGGGGGTTGAGGGTCAATTTCCGTTTAAAAGATATTTATTCATTGATGTCCTCTTATGAGTTAAGTTCATCTATCTTTTTGCTATTTACGCCTTTAGAACACCGATTTTTTTAAAGTAATTTTAATTGATAGCTGAAAGTATGAAGAAACGCTGTAAAATATTTATGTTCCTAAATTTATGAGGATGATGTTCCTAAATTTATGAGGATGATGTTCCTAAATTTATGAGGATGATGCCGGGAGATCAAGAGCTGATTGTTTATTGTCAACAAACAGAACAAACCAGATTGTTTAAGTATACAGGTTTGGTGTTTTGATCTTGGTTTACTTCTGATTGTTTTATTATATCATAATTTTGTGAACATCATAGCTTTACAGTCATAGCTATAATTAACAATTAACTCATAATGCCATCTCTTGTCGCTATTACCTTAGCTACTCAATTGTCGTCAGGAGGCTGAGTTATCCCCAGATTGATCTAAAGATTGTCTTTTCGACAGATGTGTAAGTTCTTATGTATTACCCAGTGTACACCACGTGGAGGCAAAATACCATTTTACCTATTTTGAAGTTATTTGCGAAAAATCGATTGGTCTACCAATTTTCGACAAGAAAGTATCAGCTTCCCTAATTGTACTCCGTTGGGGTTTATTTTTTATAACAAATTTTTTTTGAAAAATGTTACGTTCGTGTTTTATATAGTTTTTGGAAAAATTATTTTTATTTACTATGCGCTTTTTTTTTTGTCTTCCTTTTTCGTCTCTCTCGTTCTAAATTCCATCTAACTCCATTGGCACAGAAATAGTACCCAACACCCAAATATTTTGTTTAAACATTTATTCATGACAATTGGCCAAATAATTCCTATTTTAATTTTGTAAAAGATTCCGTAATGTTTTGTGTGGAACTAGGATGCTGTGCCAGTCACGTTGAATATTCCAGTTTCCATAAGACTAATACTGAAGTCAAGTAACGTCCAATGAGGTTTGACAATGTAAGTTATCTTCATCTTCTAAGGGCGGTGCCCTGTCAGGATAGCCATGCCGCTCTATTATAAGTGTGATGAACTTCATTTTTGCCCATGAACCGGCGTTCATTATATCCTTTAAATCTTGGAAGTAACACATTATTCGGCGTCCTCTTCTTCTCCTTCTAGAAGTTCGAACTTTAAATATGTTCCATCCAAATATTATTTCTGATTAAATGTTCAACCATCTTGGCTTTCTTCTCTGTCCAGGATGTTCTTGATAATTTTCTCCACATCCACATCTTTACTGCTTTCAAACTTTGTCTTTTTGAGCCCTCGTTGTGCTGACTATTGCTGGACCCAACCAGGTTGGATGAGGATAATATGGGCAAAATCAATGTTTCCTTCATTCGCTGCAAAATTATCTGTCTCGGATATCCGATAAGTACAATATAAAGAGACGTTAAGAAGAAAAAAGATACCGCGGTAATTGTTGTATTCTGAAAGATTAACGGTCTCACTCGATCGCCGCTGACAATATTGGTCCAACTGCGAAAAGTAAAGAATTTTGGTTTATTATTTTCAAACATCACCCTTTAGCATCGTCACGAAAAAAACTCTGTAACACATGGGTTTATTATTTTACTGTCTAAACCCCCACCTCTAAAAANCCCCCCCCCCCCCCCAGAGTTATGTGGCATAATTATGCCCTAAATTTGACATACATACCAAATTTCAAGTCCGACACTTGCCATTCTCTTTTTAGAGAGGATAAGTGAAACTATTAAAAAGCGGCTAAAACCGCCAAACGTATGTTCGATTGAATCCAAAAGTTTTGGGGCAAACCGAACTGAACCATACCAAATTTCATACATACCAAATTTCATCCAAATCGGTCAACACTAAGTGGAAAAATTGCCCATCATGGCGGGCGGACAAACAGATTTTTTTTTTATTCGATTTTGGATTCTAAGTACCTTGAAACATGAAATATCAAATTTTGAGGGGGGCTATTTTTTTGGTTACGATTCCAAAAGTTTGATATTTTTTTGTATTCGTTACAAAAAAAATAACACCCTCAATTTTTTGTTGTTATTGTAAAGGACAGGCGCCTCGCCTCGTTCACAATCGTTGTGTACCTATATTACTAAGAGGCTTATAATCTTTAAAATATTCCTACGGGAACTTGTGCAATCACCATTTCATTGACGTTCACTGAGGGTACACAGATGGTCATGTCTCTGAGGCGCAACGCCGGGTAAAATATGCGGCACCATTTAGTTCCCGCTGAGATGGAGCTGTTGATAGAGAAACTCAATAATGATACCCAATGTAAAATAATGGAGCCCTAAAACTAAAAAAAAGACAGCCGCCTTCTATCTTGTTTCATTTACAAAACTAACCCCAAAACTTAAAGAGGGTGTATCCTTTATAATAATAATGCAGAAAATTGCATGTCGCATGCAAGTTTTGTAAAATGCATTAAAAAACACATCCAAGAAGATGATAAGGGGGCCAGGGGACATTAATAAAGTAACAATAAGCACCCTCTAAATATTAAAAAAAGGTCTAATAAAGAGAATAGCTTACCGGATGAAATATTCAACGATATACAGAGCGTAACTGAAAATTTCAACAGAGTACGGATATCTGGAATGGGTACCAGGACGTAACAAGCAGACAAAAAGTGTTCAGAAACACATTCCATAGGTCTTGAACCAGCGATTAATCACATCAATAATTCAACCATAATCAGCATCATTTACATCATCATCATTATTACATCCATCATCATCATTTTCATCATCACTTATATTATCATTATTATTACAACCATAATCTTCATTAACATTATCATATATCAAGCGTGTCAATCATATATTTCATTCATGAAATCATTGTTTATAATCGAATTATTTATAATACTAAATAACAAGAAATTTATATATTTAATGTCAAAAATATTATTGAAATAAATGAATAGGTAATATATATAAAAAAAAAAAAAATCGAAGCTGGAAGTTAAATAATTAAAGAATAACTTTTTTGACTTATCATTTCAGTATCTTTGATTTCACTAAAAGGAGCCTTTGATAATGTCTTCCACAAGATATAAATTTTGAATATTCAAGTTATTCTCATTCGTTTTGTATTTAGTTGAAAAAGGTATCTAAAAATTGTATCGAATATTGCCGGTGACAATCTGACGACTAGCATAGAGATTTGTACTCAACCAGATTTAGGCATAAGTGTTACAAAATATTTATTATTAAATTAGTTTGAATTTAATTATAAAAATACTTACCAAAAACACTATTTATATTTAATTAGGTACATAAGAAAATAGTTCCGAATTTTTCGATTTTTCATCAGAGTCGATTCGAAAGATGCAAGGTGACATTAGCCGCGTGCGATAGAAGTGTAATGGTAAAACGCTCTTAAACAGTACTGCGTAGGATCAAAAACCTGCCAACCCATGGAATTTCATTTCAATGAATTTGCCAATTAGTTCGGCGTCCTAAAAGTAGCGTAATAAGCTATCCAACCCTTCCACCCCAAATCCTTTCCGCGATGGAAATACTACATGGTAGGGACAGGGATTGTCAACATCTAGTCCGGCGTCCTAAAAGTAGCGTAATAAGCTATCCAAGCCTTGTAGCATTTTCTTTTCATTTATAAAGTAAAAAATGCCACAATGAGGGGGCACATTTGAATTTTTATAGTACACTATATTCGCGTCAAATAGGTTCTTCAGCCTATTTTTTGAAGTCTATTATTTTATTCCTTTTCAGCTAAAGCAAAATGATTGCTTCTGTGAATTCTTCACTCTGTTTTTTTNTTTTTTTTTTTTTTTTTTTTTTTTTTTTTTTTTTTTTTTTTTTAGCGAAATTAAGTATTTCTACCCCCTTTTTTTGTTTAGTTTTTAATTTTTCTTCATCTAAATTTAAACTTATTTCATTATATTAAACTGTGATTTGATTTAGGTTTATCAACACCATAATAATATTATTATATTAATTAATATAATATTTTTTCCATTCTTTTGGCTAATATTTCCAATATTTTTGTAAGAATATTAAAATAAAATTTAATTAATTTTATTCCTAATATTTTCCATTAATTTAAACATCAGAATTAAAATGAAATTAAAACAGTATGATCTAAAATTATAGGGTTAAACTGAGCTCTAAATTTTCTAAAATACTAAATTGATTAATATCTTATTAATGTTGGANTTTTTTTTTTTTTTTTTTTTTTTTTTTTTTTTTTTTTTTTTCGCCAGTCCATCTTTGAGCTCTTTTTAAAATAGATACCGGCTCTTACGTACCTTATTTTTTTCTGTCCCGTTTTTTTGTTAATCAAATACAAATAATTTTTATATCATGCTTCATTCTAATTTAATTTACAATAGTTTTAATTTCATTTATCTAAATGATAAGTAATTTACAGTAATTAATTTTATTTTACAGTTTCAATAGTTCTACAATAGAATACCAAGTTGTGAGATACTAAATTTTTTGTTTGTTTACATAAAACTGTCAATGTTTTTTGTGGCGAATTTCGATTTTTTTATGGCAAAACTCGGCCATAAAATGGGGAGAAATGGGAAAATTTCTATATTATATTTCTTATGGAGTCTTTATATATACTATTTTAGGGGGGTCTATTTTAGCTCGGTAATTTTTCGTTATCTCCTTTAGTTTGCTTGATTTTTGGCGGTAAAGTGAACTTTCGATTGTTTTATTCTTACTACTGACCTACATATAAAAAGAAATCTGTGTGTCGGTTTTCATTCTAATTTGAAAAATTCGATCCGACAAAAAAATATCTTCCTTAAAAAAAAAATAACCGAATTTTGAAACCTGCATAATTATTATTTTATTTAATTCATTATTATTAATATAATAATTCATTCTTATTAATATTTTCATAAGTGTCATATGAAAGTAAGGTTCCAGACAGATACTATTAATTTTTTTTGGAGCAAGTTACAAACTTAAAATGTGGTTTAATATAATTTAAAAAGTTTTTAAAACGTTTTAGGGGTGGGACATAGTTGTACGAACATGAAAAAAGTCCAGTGTAAGTTTGCTTATTTTATCAATATAAGCGTTAAGATGAACGTCCCCCACCCCAGAGAGGTCAGGAAACGTTTTGATCGGCCATGCCTCTATTAAACTTTTTCCTCTCATAATTTCGCTCCCTAAAAACTCTTGCACCATTCGGAAAAAAACTAAAATAAATTAAATCGTAGTGATTTTTTTCCCATGTTACCTAACCTGTTAAATAAACAAAAAAAATTCTCTGCATATTTAAAAAAAATCCAAATAATTATTGGATTTTTCCAAAATTTCGTCGATTGAGTTTTCTCGTATTGCCCACCATTTAATCGTGATAATTAACCTTCTACTTTCAATTAATCATATTTTAAGTTGGGTTAGTTGGTCAGAAAAAAATAAATAGTTTCTATCTGTCTGCTTGCGGAAGTAAATTTGTGTCTCACAACCCATCACTCATAAATAGATTTTTTTTTTTTTAATTTACAGTAATATTAAATTTTATTTTTATCATCAATTACATACAAATAGCTTTTCTTCTAGTAGTCAATAGCAATTATTCTATTAATTAAAATAATCAGTTTTATGTTGTTTTTATTCCATATTATTCTTCAACAATTGCCTAGCATGTTATGTATGTTTTTGTTTAATATGAGAAATATCAATATGATCGCTTGCTTATAATACTATTTTATTGAATTATACAGGTTTATTTTAAATTAAGTTCAAATATTGATGAGTCCCTGTATAATGGCTCGTTGATAGCAATTTAATCATTCAAGGGTGGTATCATCGTTTCCGATGATAGCCAGAAGTAAGAAATGCAGTTCTAAATAATATGTTGTTATTTTCCGCTAATGCTCTGATTAGTCATCATCATCATCATAGAATAACAGTGGGCTAGTTTGCAACAACTCGCCATGAGTTGTTGATACTTGAGAATCCTTACGGATATGGCAGTAGCTTGTCCTTGCTTTCTACATGATCAATGGAAAGGATATCGTTTCCGACCCTGCCCTCAGTCGCCTTTTACGACTGGCATGGACTTGGGTGCTTTCAAAGTATTCTTTTAAAGTCCCCCTATCCACTGGGGACATAGCAAGGATATAATGCAGTAGCTTCCGCATGGCTAGTGGAAAAGATATCGTTTCCGACCCTGCCATTAGTCATCTTTTACGACCGGCATGAACTTGGGTACTTTGGAAGTATTCATTTTAAGTCCCCCTATCCACAGGGGACATAGCAAGGATAGAAAGGGGACATTAGTAATCTACTAATTTTGGAGGCTAGTAATTGACAAGGGTCCCCAGATCTATCCATGTTAATCAATGCAATAACACAATAAAGGTTTTTCTTTGAAAGGTAGGGGGAAAGCAGTAAAGCAATGGAACTAAGAAAATGTCTGAAGTACACAGAGTTACATTTACAGGGGTGAGTTATGAAGGAGATTTGGAAAATTTAATTTTTTTTTTCTTTTTTGGATCAACGTCTCCTAAACATTCATTCAAGACGGGGGTGTTGCCCTCTATTTGCCGGCACCTTAAAAAACAGAAACTTACAAATCTAAGTGGTTGCACATTTACTAAAACCATTCTGGACGTTGCTTAAATTCAGTGATTTTACGGAACTGGTGTATTCAACGTGTCATAGACGCTGACTATTGATGAAACTTTAGTGTGTTGTTTACCATTATTCTAAATAAAAACATTTGATGTGAAATTTAATTACATTCAAAAATAGTCTCAACTTTCTCCGCAAGAAGTGACCACTTGGAACATTTTCTTGAAGCTCAGTTAGTAAGCATTTTGGATACCAAACTATAAAATGTTTATATCATCATTTGAGTCAAGGATTTGCTGCTATTAATATTTGATCTTCATTTAGAATCACCCGGTATTGATATTAAATAAATTGACATTTTAAATTAAATAAATTTATACAAAGTCGTAAATTTTTCGATCCACAATAATTTAAATCTACTTTGCTTAACAATTTTCTTTTCTTTTTTAAATTAAAGATATTCTGAATGTTTCTTGAATTCCGGTCTAAAGCAGGATTGTAGTTCTTTTTGGCGTTTTAAACTACGGTATACTTGATTTCTTAGGATACACGAAGACAGTCGCATACGTACTGATCTTATTGCATAGCACACATTTTCGCATATATGGAGGGAAAAAGAACACTTATGTTCTTATGGGAACCTGCAAATTCCTCAAATTGCGCAATCCCATATGAACATCTGAATTTGTTTTTCCGTACATATAAGTGAAGATAATTATGTGCTATGTGATAAGATCAGTATGCGGCTGTGTCCGAGCATCCTAAGGTAATACAAAAGCGATTCCTCGTCATAAATTTTCATGAAAAATAACATCGGTTATGATTTCGTTCCAATTGTTATTGAAAGAAAAGATTATTAATTTCACATAAATATTGATTTTTTTTAAGTGATTAGAACACTATTATTCATATATTTAAATTTTATTTGAATTCAAATAAGAAATATTATTGAGGATGTTTGTAGTCATTTTGAAATATAAGAACTTCTAATTAATTTTGTATCGACTACAAGTAAATTGATGAGTCACGAGCGCTTTCATCTGTTACGACATCTTCTAGTGAACTGGAAGATATAGTAACAGACGAAAGCGCTCGTGATTCATCACTTTACTTGTAGTCGATACAAAATTAATTAGAAATTCTTATATTTATTTGAATTATCAAAAATCGTGGAAAATAATAAATTTTTACTTTAACTTCCCCATAAAGAGTGTAGGAAGAGAAAGTATTGTAAACACGAATTAATTCTATGTTTTGTTTTAACCCTGTGTTCATTCCTTTAATTTATTTATTAACTATCTCTTTTCTCTTAATATTACTTCTTGTAATACCTGAATGAATAAAGTGCACAAACAGTGTTTGTGCTCTAATTCTCTCTTTCAAAAAATATTAATTTTTAACCCTCATGAAAGCAACAGGCTCAAAAAATTTCAAATGTTGGGTATTACATTTTATGTTTTTATTATTATTTATAAAATTTCGTTTATTTGAAAATACTTTGTTTTTGTAAATATTAATTCTTCTTTTTTCCCAAAAAAGAAATACATTTTTAATTTGTTTATAGTAAAATATTTTTTTGTTTTAGTAAGAAAATAATTATTTTTTATTAAAAAAAATAATTATTGCCATACTTCTTTATTTTCTTTTTTAATATTTTTTCCCCGGATGTGTTAATTTGTAATAATTATTTTATATTTAAATGTTATTTTTCAATATTGTAGATTTTTTTCATATTATTTCTTTTATTTGCTTTTGTTTGTAGGATTTTTTTGTTTGTTTTTAATTATGTAGAAAAAAAACATTTATTTTCACTTGATTTCTGTTATTTTAAATAAAATATTTTATTTTTTTGCGTTCAAAATTTCTGGTGAAAATAATTTTCTTTCCTTATTTATGATAAACTTATTCTGTACGAGTATATGCATTTAAAAAAATGACTGCGCCAAAATTAAATTCAAAACTCCTAAAATTTCAATTTCCTATTCTATCAAATGAAAAATGTAATAAATAAATTATTTAATTTGATTACGTGATTATCTTCCATAATTTAATTTAATTTTCGTATCGCAAAAATTATAAATTAAATATGTTTGTTTTAGTGACTTAACGAATGGATAATGATAAAATACTCAAAAAAAATTAATTAAATTTAAAATGGACATTTTTTTTGTAACACTTTCTAATCGATTTGTGTATTTTTGGTTGTTTTTTCCATTCGGAAAAATAAATAGATAAATTCCATTTCAATAACTGTATAGACTTGAATAAAAAATTCCATTTTTCTTTAAAAATATATTATTATGATTATTATTCTTTTGTTATAAATATTTTGTTAATTTTTGCAAAAATAACGTTTATTAATTTAATTTGCATTTTCTTTTTTTTTTAGAATTTTCTAAAGAGAATGATGTTTATTTTATTTTTTCCTTTAGTTGTTTTGAAAATGTCGTTTTAAACGATTTACTATCTTATGTTACATGATTATAAATTTTCATATTAAATTAAATAACTCATTTTGGTTTTCAATAAGAACAAAAATTATGATATCAATGACGTAGCGGTTTGAAAGATTGGTTGTTTTTTTAATAGGTATATCAGCGCTAAAATGTTTTTGTTCTTTAGTGAAACAATGGTGCGCGCTTCTTTTTTAATGTTTTGAGCACCATTTTTCCCTCGTTAACTCTAACATGTCCTTAAACTTCAATTCAATGTCTTTTTTTTTCTCTTCTGTATTTTTCCCTTCATCTCAACTTTGGTCTACTTCTTTTTCTTTTCACTCCCATTTCCAATCTCTCTACTTTCTTCCCAATGTAGTTTTCATTCTTTCTATCTATGATCTTCATTTATCTTTCTATCTCATTTTTAGTCTTCTTCTGCCATTCTCTAATATCTCTCTCCCATAATTTCCCCAATCTTATCCAAGATTTTCTTCATTCTCATATAAGTTTCGACTAATTGTTTCTTTAAATCTGGGCGATCTTGTAACTTTCTAAAATCATTCGTGTATTTCATAAAAAAAGAAGCGATTACATTTTCAAACAGATTTGAATCAGAAATTTAAAAACACTTCAATTGGTCCATTTTTTCGATTTTACTAGAACTAACCTCACAACCACCAAGCTTATTTTCGCACGACCTTGACCTACTAGGTTGACCGCTGACAGACACATACTTAATTATCTTATCACCTAGAACACGTGTTCGCATATATGCAAGGAAAAACAATTACACATGTTCTTATGTAGTGTGCAGATCGAGTAAATTTCTGACTCACATTCGAACTTATGTATTCATTCGTATGTGTTTCCTCGCATATATATAAGATAAGTAACTATGTGACTGTCTGCGGGAACCCGTAAATTTATTTACATAGATCATTTGTTCAATATGTTTTACTAGTTCAATACTTTTTGCTTTCCAATTTTCTTCAAACCAAATAAAAACCAAGAAATGTCATTGATTATCGCAATTAGGTATACTCGTTCCCGGTTTTTATTATTTAAATAATTCTTTTGAACTAAATATAACGAAGGTCCCCTAAATTTGATTAAAATCTTTTAATACACCAAATCAATCAAATTTAAAAAGACCTATTGAAAATTAAAATACAACACTATAAGGGCATTATTAAATTTTAATTATTTCAAATAATTATTGTAAAATATTCTTTAAGAAATAAAATATATAAAGTATAGTAACCTGGGGTAACTCTGATCACTTGTTTAACCGATACAAATGAAATTTACAAGCCTATCAATTGCCTTAGATGGTTAGTTCTACGTGGCGTCCCAAGCACTGAGAAGTATTTTGACAAAGAAATGTAAACCAAAAGAAGACCCACAGTCCCACATCATCTTACAGCGATTAATTCATTTTTCTGATTGTGACGATGAAAGAAAATTCAAACCCAATATCATTGATTTTAGTCTTCCTTGGCTTATGATTCCTGCTACAAAGATGTTCAATATTGAAGATGGCTGAACAATTGCGTTTTATTTCCCTTTTGTGGACAAAAATATGACATTGTATAAAATTAAATAGTAGAGATACCTTTTTTTTTTTTTAAAAAAAAAAAGAAAAATCATTAAAAATTAAGGAATAACAAATGAGGTTCATGAAACCAGAACACTGAAATTCCACCTTGGACGAGCAGCTTCGTGGAACCCAAATTTTTTGGTCCATTCAAAAGATAATAATAATTATTTTAGTTTTACGTATTTTAGTTTTACGTGTCCATCGTGGTGGAAGGGTTGGGTAGCATATTATGCTAATCTATGGCAATGCTTTGATTTGTTCAGCCATCTTCAATATTGAGAAAGCGAAAAATGAAAATTCAAAAATTATTTATAATTTTCCAAAGTTCAATTTACCCTAGATCACTTAACGTTTTAATTTTACAATAGAATATTATTTTTTAATATTTTTATAATTTAAATTCTCATAAAATGCCTTCAAATAAATTATTGGCCATAATGTTTCGTTATTTAATTTTGGAAACAGCTTTTAAATAATAGGAGCACTCTGTTTGTTTTTGTGTTTAAATCTTGAAATTACACTGTAAAAAAAATATTTTGAAAAAGATATTACAAAAATGATTTGAAAAAAAAAAAAGAATATTTATTTCCTGTGGTCATTTTATGTTTTGTTATTGTAATGGGAGTGTTTGAAACGGTAAATGAATGCAAACACTAACGAAAAACACTATTTGTATTTATATGAATGTCTTTTTCATGAATATTTTGTTTCATGAAGGAAAGAATTTTTTATTATTTTAATTTTCGTCTTTTAAATTTTTCATTTAAAAAGTCGAAAATTAGAATAACAAAAGGAAAACCCTTTTATAATTATTTATAAAGAACCTACTTTCGAATCATTCGATTCATCATCAATCTAGTCGAGGCAAAGGACAGAGGGTGACTGATAATGAATCGAATGTTTCGAAACTAGTTTCATTTAAATAATTTATAAATATTGTTTTTCGTATGTGTTTTGTTTTAATTTATTTTTAATGTAAATACATTTTAACACTTATAATGTAAAAATACAATAAATATATAAATGTGCTAATAGTGTTAACGCATACCCCTAAATCTAGGTTGTAATGTTACAACTTCTAAATCTAGGTTGCATTGTTACAATATAAATTTATGGGTAGCACAGCATTTCAAGGTCTACTGCACTAAACTATCAGTGCACAATATTTTTCTTTGCACTGGTAATGCCGCCATTGTCCTCACGAGGCACCCCGTACAAATAAGAACATTTCTGAAAAAATTTTTTTTCAGAAATGTTCAAAGCCTGTGTGACACCAGGGCGGCTGGCATTTCTCGGAATTCTGGTTATGATCAAAGAGTATTATCAGTTCTTATGGAATGCAATATATTGGTCCATTGGAAGCAATCTTCAGAGCAGTAGCGGATACAGGGGGGCGGTAGGGGCGATTCCCCCCCTCAGCTTAGCCTACGCCCCTCGAAAACAAACTTTAGAAATTTGTGTTTAAAAAAAAAAAAAATCATGCTTCAATTTCGTGTGTGAAATATTCATACTAAAAAATTACAGATTCAATTTCATTAATGAATATGGCTAATTGCGAGGTCTGTTAGTTAATAGTCGAGCTATTTTCTTTGAGCATCTTGTATAGAATTATTTCCTAAAAAAAATCATTTTTAATAAGTACTAAATATCACATCATATTTGAGCTCAGCGCTTGATCCCCCCCTCAACTGAAGAGCTGTATCCGCCACTGCTTCAGAGAGCGATTTTGGTTTCGAAACTCTTTTATTGGTTGTGGAAAAATATTTAAGAATAACCTTGAAAAGATGATTCTTGAATGAATTTTAGAATATGTCCGTTAGGTACTTTCTGACAAACGAATGTAGTTTTCAATCGATCAATAGTGGAATCATTGTGTTCGATGGTACCCAAATGAATGAGGTAGTGGGGTCATAATTGGATTGGAAGAAATTATGCATTTAGGAATTGAGTCTTTCCAGCTTAAAACCTTGATAGTGGTAAAAGACTTACGGTCCCTTTAATATTTGTAGTCCCGTTGAAACTGTTGTTTCCCAAACGTCACATTATACAGATGCTGAAGAATGATACCCAAAGATAGACTACAGTCAGGCAGATTTTTGGTACCTTGAGAGGATTCCAAGTTTGTCGGTTTCAAACATTCATTGATGAAAATAATAAACCAAAATGACCCAAGAATATAAATAATTATTTCAATTAATTATTATTTCCTTTTGATCTATTTTATTCCATTTGGTATGTATTTTAGAAGAAGAAGAAGAAGAAGAAAAAAAAAATCTTTTATATAAATAATATTAAAATTAAAAAAATATATATACATATTATTATTAAAATAAATAATTATTTGATTACATTTTATTTTATATTATATTTTTTAAAAATTGTTCAAAATTCTATAAGTGTACTTCTTTTTATTTTTTTTCATTTTTAAGGAAAAATCAATTTATTTAAATAGGTACATTTCTATTTGAGTATATTATTATGAAATAAAAAAAATGTTATGTAAAATAAATTTTGAGAAAAAAATTAATTCGTAAAATAATTATTGTATTTGGTTTTTTATTTATTTTTCTGGTTTTGAATATAAAACTCTGCCAATGTGACACATGGGTTTATTATTTTACTGGCTAAAAAACACCCTAAAAAATTACCTCCCCATAGTTCTGGGGCATAATCAGACCCTAAATTTGACATATATACCAAATTTCAAGTCTCTGACCCTTACCTTTCTCTTTTTAAACAGGATTAATGTATATAAAAATCACCAACGTTATGTTCTATTGTATCCAAAAGTTTAGGGGCATAATTCGACCCCAAGCGGAACCTTCATATCAATTTTCATCCAACTCGATCAACGCTAAGTGGCAAAAGTGCCCATCACATCTTACGGCGGACAATGGACTAACGGATTTTTTCTTATTCGATTTTTGGATTCTACATTCTACGTTCCTTGAAACGTAAAATATCAAAGGTTTCCAAAGGTTCTCGATTCCAAAGTGTCATTATTGAAAATCATAAACCAAAATTATCATTAGGTGGCGACAAATAATAAGTTCTGAAGTATGTCTCAAACATCTGGCGTGAACATCACACGACTTTCCTTATCTATATAAAAAAAAGTGGAAAGTATTGTAATGAGCCGAAATTTCCAATACAGAATTTTCAATGACAAAATCTTTTTTTGCTTAACGTCTCTTTAACATCAATTGGTCATTCGAGATGGCGGTTTTAACCTCCTTTCGCCGGAAATTTACAAACCAGTCCACGCGAACCCACGTGGACATCCACATGGAACAACCTCGTTAGATGTTGCTTAACTTCAGTGATCGAGCGGGAATTCAACGTGCCATAGACGCTTGCTTAAGTGTGCTCTATGTATAAAACGTATATGCTTAGCACTAAATTTGGCAAGAAACCGCCATTTTTTATTAATTAATCAAAAAATGGTAAGAAACCGCCAAAAATAGATAACACTTCAACCAAAAGTGTCTGAGTCCGTCCTCTACGACTGGGTGGCTAAACAGCTCGTTGGGTTGCATTTGTGTGTTTGGTATATATTTTTGCCCCTTCACAGTATAATTTTCCAGTACGATTTCTGATCGAAAGTTAATTTTGTTTTTCTTCACTTCTGTATTTTTTTCGATAGGGCGTCACAGGCGCTTCAATAATATTTTTTAAAGGTAAGATTAATGAAATTCTTTTGAAAAACCGTTTAAATGTTTGATATCAAATACAATCAAATAGCAAATTTAATCAAATATATTTACCGATCACTCTGTTTTGGTACTGTTTTAAGAGAGAAAAAAAATGACAAAATTTGGCTTCATGACAAATAGTGTGATAGGATTTTAGGCTTGTAAACCTTTTTGAGAAGATACTTGACTTCTCAAAAGTTTAAGATTGTCATTGAACTGGTTGTAAAGCTCTATTGAGACTGAAATGATCAGTGCGACCTTTATTCAGATCTATTGTGACCAGTAGGCGGGGATAGAGATAGTTTCGAACCAACAGACTCCTGATTACGAAACCACCGCCTCAACTAACTGAGTTAATCCTAAGATGATCTAACTTTGTAAAGTTAATAAATCATTACTTGTATTACAAGAAAAGTTTATGAATAATATAGCCAGCGGCTATGGCACCTTGAATACACCAGTTCCTGTTAGATCATTGAAGTTAAGCAACATCCAGCAAGATTGTTCCATTTGGGTGTCCACTTTGATTCGCGCCCTGGTAATGCTGGCTATTTTTCCGTCCCAACCCAGACTGGGTGAGGTCAATGTGGTTAGCTGGTTTGCAAGTTTCCAGCGAATGGCGGCTAAAGCCCCCGTCTCGAATGACCTATAGATGTTAAAGAGACGTTGAGCCAAATTAAAAAAAAACGACTTGATAATGTTTGGGAGATCTAAAGAGTCGCCTGGCTTGGTATCTTGTTCGGTTTCATTCTATCTGGTAAGAAGGATTTAAAGAATAATACCCGTAATGTTAAAATAGTTGAGGAGGGTCACGGTTCGACAAGCGACGCTGCAGATAACATATGTATATATGTAGAAGATAAAAACAGACTCTACCGGGTGCAACAAACTGAAACTTTTTGGACTCAAGTTGTTTTGAACAAAACACAGTCCGGAAAAAAAGTCAACGTTACTTGTACTAGTTCCAGGTAGGATCAAAAACTGTGTCACCCGTCGACCTTTAAAAGCGACTACGGGCTTTAAGCTCAAGCTAACTTCGAGCAACTTTACGTTATAAGTTTCAAATTCTCCTGGACTTGTCGCTTGAAGTTGCTCATTCGCTTGTAATACTGTGTAGTCGCGCGATTTATTATTGATCGCACGAAGTAGGGCTATGTTTACTCCACGATTTTTATTTTTTGTCTGTCTTTTTGTTTCATAATAACTGTCGAACGCTTTGTCCGATTATTAATAAGGACATTATTTATTAGCAGATTAGTTAGCGGCCTTGGAATACCGGAGGCTCCATTTTTGACGATGTTATCTGAGTGAGGTCTACAGACCTCGCTACTAGTTTTTAATACTGAAACCTTTTATTTTCTTTGTTTTTTATTTTTTTGGCCAAACGTCTTTTCAATAAAGTTTTTTTGAGACGAAATATTTACCTTCCATTTGCTGGAAATTTTCAAACAAGTTACACATATTCACTTTACTTCGCCTGAGCTGGGCCGGGAATGGTGAACATCACGAGGTAAAACCTCACTGAACGTTTCTTAACTTCAGTGATCCTACGATAACTGGTCTATTCAACGTGTAGTGAAGCTGGATAATCATAATGTTTATATTATATCATTTTCATTACCTCTTATATTAAATATATATATATATATATATATCTTAATACATAAAATTCTTGTGTCTCGTTGTTTGTTACCATATTCTTCCAAAAAGGCTTAACCGATTTTAATGAAATTTTGTATGTAAATTCGGTAGGTCTGCGAATAGGTTTTTATCTACAATTCAATAGAATTGGACACCATGTTTGTTGGGTAGGACGCGTTGGGAGTAGTTTTGGGTTAGGTTCCAAAAAAAAGAAAAAAAAGAAGGCGTGTCGCAGACCCAGCCTAAACTCAGCAGGCTTCAACACGCATTTTGATTTTTTTGGAACCTAACCCAATACTACCCCCCAACGAGTTCTGCGCAGCTTAACAACCTGGGAGTGCATGGGTTCTCTCATGATCTCGAAACCGAAGTTCGGGTACTCAGCTAGTAATATAAGTATGTCTTTCGTATATTACTACCTCGCATATATTTTTGAGCGACCGTATTAGGAGTTGCCCATATTTTCACCAATTTTCCCCGCACTTTACCCACTACTTTAAAGCAGGTCGTTTGTGACAATACCTCGTTTTTAAACTTTAAACTATGCTTCAGTTTAAGATATTTTAAGACATTATCAGAAGGTGATGGTGTTGAAGAAAAAACAGAAACGCAAAAAGAACAACCGAAGATATGTTCCGCATTTAGAGGGCAATCGCCCCCCCCCCAAAGACCTGAAGAAATTGAAAGTCGAAACACTTTTCTCGAATTTGGTGTTTATGAAAACTATTCCATGTCGACCCTCGACAGCCACTGCTTAATTGGAGACGTGTTTCCTTCCTCGCAACAGCAACAATGTTAAGGGGTTCTTTGAAAGGGAAAACTTTTGGTCATCGCTATCCTTTTCCGGTTTAACTACCAACTGTTCGGTCAAACAGTTCGGTCTTGTGTTTTCCCGAACACCCTGAAAGTTTCTTTTCAACTTTAAAAAACCAGTTTTGTCGGAATTATATTTTTTAATAATTCAGACTTGAGGGTTTTTTTATTTTAAAATTTATTTCTTGTGCTTAAAAAAAATGTTCCTTGTAGAATAATTGCAATTTCAGCACAAAGCTTTCTCTAAGATTTTCTTGGAAAATTTGGTTTTGCAGGTATAATATTTTCCAATGATGATCCTTTAGAATCCCCTCAAAATTTGAAGTTTCCATTCAATCCTTTGCGTCTGTGAGCGAGTTTTTCTTGAAACACTATTTGGGTGTGCTGGACTTTTGATGAATCCATCTCTTTTAAATTCGGTTATTTTGAGTTGCAATGAGAAAAGATGAAATGGTGAGAAAGCCCGAAAATCCAGAATGAAAATAATCCTGGTTGTGCCATTGGTTCCAGGCGGCCGGGACGAGCAGTTTTTTTTTCGGTTTATGCATTCTACGTCCCTTGAAATTGATATATTTTTTGCAACGTTTTCAATTTGTCTCGATTTTTCAATTTTTGCAACGTTCTTCTAGTCTGCCGGCACCGTGAACAAGCCCATTTAATTAACGAAGTTTCTGGGCTGGCATATTCAATCTCCGTTTATAAAGTTCACGAAAATGGTAATTTGTTACCCATCGAATAATGTTTGTTCCTTATTTTTATGAAGATAAGCCAGCTCCCATGGCTCAGTGGTCAATGCACTAGCCTTGCACTCGGGAAACACAGATTCGAATCCTGGAGGGGGCAAAAATTTGACACTGTGCTTTTGATGTTTTCGAGGCCCTCTCAGTCTCGCGAGGACAATGAGTAGCTATGGAGATAAATGCGCATAGCGATCCGGTGTCAGCATTGAAGGTAAAATTGAAAAATTTAAAGGAATTGGATAATGATTGACATTGAGAAAATCTTACAATGCTGCAGTCAGCACCAAAATTGTGACATAATAACACAAAGAAACAGAATTTATTTTATTATTATTATTTTTATGATTTACTAGCTGAGTACCCGAACTTCTTTTCGAGAAGATGAGAGAAAAAATGAGAATAAATCGGACTTCTACTGTTGTTCACCTTAGTAGAACATGAGGAGTAATAAAGTGTTGTCAAGCTGCGTAGAACGTGTTGAGGAATTATCAAATGACACAGCCTAAACTCAGCAGGCTTCAACATTTTAATTTTTATTTGGAACCTAACCCAATTCTACTTCCAACACGTTCTACCCAACAAACATGGTAGTGTTTAGGTCAGTTCTATGAAATAACCACTTCAATACTATTATGTCGGCCAAGCATAACACTTAACTTTACCACATGAAACATTTTTTTAACGCGCATCAAACTATTAATGTAAAACGGAAAGACATTGAATGTAATATGGGAAGTATAAAAGTTTTTCAAATAAGTAAAAAAAAAAAGATGTAGCAGCCAACGGCGAGATTTTACCACTTGATATTGAGATGCAGGCTATCCACGGTCCAATCCAAGCTGGCTGAGGTCTATGTGGGTAGCTGGTTTGTAAGTTTCCAGCGAATGAAATATAAACCCCCGTCTCGAATGACCTTTATGTAAAAAAAAAAAAAGACGTGAAGCGAAAGGAAAAGACTGAGGGCTATGCAAAACTTCCATAATAATGCAAAACTTCCATAAATATTTCTTTTTACAATTGAGTGAACAAATTTTCTTTGGATCCAAAGAGCATTGACAGAGAAGATGCAGAAGAACACCAAACCGCGATGTTGAGAAGGAGAGAGAGAGAGAGACAGAAGACGAGTTTAATTTGGCGGTTCAATAACAGGAATCATATAAGTGCATTGGCTTCGTATGACGTATAGGAAGGACCGAAATGTTTGAATCTACCATATGCGAGGATTTAACCCGATGGAAATATTTAAATCTACCATATGCCAGGATTTAACCCAATAGAAATGTTTGAATATACGGGATTTAACCTGATGGAAATATTTGAATCTACCATATGAGAGGATTTAGCCCGATGGAAATATTTGAATCTAGCATATGCCAGGATTTAACCCAATAGAAATGTTTGAATATACGGGATTTAACCTGATGGAAATATTTGAATCTACCATATGAGAGGATTTAGCCCGATGGAAATATTTGAATCTAGCATATGCCAGGATTTAACCCAATAGAAATGTTTGAATATACGGGATTTAACCTGATGGAAATATTTGAATCTACCATATGAGAGGATTTAGCCCGATGGAAATATTTGAATCTAGCATATGCCAGGATTTAACCCAATAGAAATGTTTGAATATACGGGATTTAACCTGATGGAAATATTTGAATCTACCATATGAGAGGATTTAGCCCGATGGAAATATTTGAATCTAGCATATGCCAGGATTTAACCCAATAGCAATGTTTGAATATACGGGATTTAACCTGATGGAAATATTTGAATCTACCATATGCGAGGATTTAACCCAATAGCAATGTTTGAATATACGGGATTTAACCTGATGGAAATATTTGAATCTACCATATGCGGGGATTTAGCCCGATGGAAATATTTAAATCTACCATATGCCAGCATTTAACCCGATAGAAATGTTTGAATATACGGGATTTAACCTGATGGAAATATTTGAATCTACCATATGCGAGGATTTAGCCCGATGGAAATATTTGAATCTAGCATATGTCAGGATTTAACCCAATAGAAATGTTTGAATATACGGGATTTAACCTGATGGAAATATTTGAATCTACCATATGAGAGGATTTAACCCAATAGCAATGTTTGAATATACGGGATTTAACCTGATGAAAATATTTGAATCTACCATATGCGAGGATTTAACCCAATAGCAATGTTTGAATATACGGGATTTAACTTGATGGAAATATTGGAATCTACCATATGCGAGGATTTAACCCAATAGAAATGGTTGAATCTAGAGGATTTAACCAGATGGAAATGTTTGAATTTATCATATGTCAGGATTTAACGCGATGGAAATGTTTGAATGTACAGGATTTAACATGATGGAATTGTTTGAATCTACCATATGCCAGGATTCAACCCAATTGAAATATTTGAATCAACCATATGTCAAGATTTAACCCGATGGAAATATTTGAATCTACCATATGTCAAGATTTAACCCGATTGAAATATTTGAATCTACCATATATCAGGAATTAACCCGATGGACATGTTTGAATCAACCATATGACAGGACTTAACCCGATGGAAATATTTGAAACCACCATTTGTGAAGATTTAACCCGATGGAAATATTTGAATCAACCATATGTCAAGATTTAACCCGATGGAAATATTTGAATCAACCATATGTCAGGACTTAATCCGATGGAAATATTTGAATCAACCATATGTCAAGATTTATCCCGATGGAAATGTTTGAATCAAGCATATGTCAGGATTTAGGCCGACGGTAGTGCATATAAGTTTTGTGAAACGATTGGTTCCCGTATTAGATTTAATCGATTCATGTTTTCCTCTTTAGATACTGACTATCTTCGCATAATGATACCTAGCAACACAATGAAACATTCAAGGTACATTGAAAGCTTATCTCTTTTTTTTTCTATCTTCGATTTTTTTTAAAAAAAAAATATGCCCAAGACGTTATTGCTCAATTACTTGGAAGTGAAATAAATTTCTGTTTAGGCATTTTGGAACAAATTATGGATCTATAAGTAATTCTAAATTACCTGAATTCCTGTAGTATGGCGATAGATCTCACGCCTTTAGTGTTCTCATTACATTAAATAAGCTGCAGAGTTAAAAGTGTAGAAGGAAATACGATACTAGCGAAGCTATATTTTTTTATTCTCTTCCAAAACAGGTGATTATTAAACAGTTTCATTAAGTGATTGTCCTGAGTCCGTGTAAATACAGAAGGTTTGTTGTTAGGAAGGACAGCCTGCCTTTAAAAAAACTTGGCAAATGGCGGATACTACGCATACTATGAGAATAAAGAGAGAGTTACCATACCAGGAAAGAATACAGCTAGTGACCATTGAAGCCAGTAGCCATTGAAAAGAAGGTCATCGCATAGAAAAATAAAGTAAGGCAACGCCAACCCCAAATAAAATTGGGAAATTTTAAGTTAATGAAGAAGTATCGATTAGACTAATATTAGCATTAGCACAAATTGGTATTCCTTGAAAATAGTCGATTTCTTTAAGTTTGACTTGGTGATCGATAATTTTGTCACGATAAATGAAATGGCCTTCAGAGCGGCATGCGTCACAAAAATTGTCGAAAAATGTGACTGACAAAAAGAGCCGCCTTAATACCGAATTGATTCATAAAAATTTCGAACTATTTTTGTTTTGAACTATTGTGTAATATTTTTTTCCTCAAAATAATAATGAGAATGATCAAATATTGTGCGATTGTATTTTAAAATGTCGCACAACTTTGTGGTGATCTTACTTTTTGCCTAAACCATGACCTTGCCAATATTTTTAAGTCTAGACAGAAAGTAACAAAAAAACTCGCAGATAGATACCAGCGAGATAATATTAGTTTTATTTATATTCCTACGCTTCACCATTACTTTCAGATTTAGCCCTTTTTTGAACAAAGAGGGCCTCCCTAAATTTTTTGTCTTATTTTTATTTTTTATTTTTTTTGTTCCAAATTATATTTTTTTTTTTCAATGTAATGTAAATTGGGGTGTATTGGTCTATAAATATGTACTATGCTCAAAAGTTTTCTCCGCTAGATGTTCTACAACTAGGGCGGTCTTTAATTTCTTCTGTGTTTTGTCTTAATACATAAATATTATACAGGGTGTCCCAAAAGTCCGAGACCGCCTGAATATCTTTTGAACAGCTTTATGTGGATTTTTAAAATTTTGCATGGTATTATACCCCAAATTAATCCACATTACGACGTGGCCAATTTTTCAGGGGCGGGTCCCATGTGGCCCGCAGGGGGCCCAACTTTTTTTTAAATATACGAATCCACATCTTGTGATACATTTTCAGAAAGACAATAGAATTGGAAGTACTTTGCAAAAACATTTACACGTCTAGCGTGTTTGGTTTCAAAATGGCGGCCATTTGAAATTTCCAAGATATGACTTCCAAGAGTGTCTAAAACTAGGCGAATTTTTTGCAATGGGATATTGAATGATTGCATAGGACACCAATGTTGAAGAACCTGCTTTTTAGACATAATTTGCCTAGTTTTAGACACTTTGCCTACTTTTAGAAATAATTCGCTAGGCGAAGTGTCTAAAACTAGGCGAGTTATGTCTAAAAAGCAGGTTCCTCAACATTGGTGTCCTATGCAATCATTCAATATCATATTGCAAAAAATTCGCCTAGTTTTAGACACTCTTGAATGTCATGTCTTGGAAATTTCAAATGACCGCTATTTTGAAATCAAACACGCTAGACGTGTAAATTTTTTTTGCAAAGTACTTTCAACTTTATTGTCTTTCTGAAAATGTATCACAAGATGGGGGTTCGTATTTAAAAAACAAAAGTTGGACCCCCAGGGGGCCACATGGAACCCGCCACTGAAAAATTGTTCACACCATCAGGTGGTTTAATTTGGAGTATAATACCATGCAAAATTTCAAAACTCCACATAAAGAGCTGTTCAAAAGATATTCAGGCGGTCTCGGACTTTTGGGACACCCTGTGTATAAGGTCTTTACTTCGGAGACTCTAAAAAAAAATTTTTTTTTTTTTTTGAAGAAGCTAATTTTCAATTTTATTTGTCGTCATTCGACTTTTTCGAATATTTGAACTTTTTAGAGTCACGTCGTTTAACGTAGCATTGATTTCCTTTAACGTTCCGAATATTGATAGAGATAAAATTGATTGTGTTAATCTATATTTTTATAGTGATTTTCAGCCAGCGTCTATGGCACGTTGAATACATCAGTTCCCGATAGATCACATAGGTAATTTTTATTTTCATGTCAAATCATTGTGAAGATCACGGTGCGGCGTCGGAGAGCACTGTCATTGACACTTTCACTGTGTGGTGTGAATGCTTCTTTAAACAGTAAATGACTATCTTGAATTGTTTTTACTCAGTGTTCCCGTTTTTTTTTTTTTTTTTTTTTTTTTTTTTTTTTTNTTTTTTTTTTTTTTTTTTTTTTTTTTTTCAAACTATTGATTTTATCTCATCATCTACCCGTCCGATTATGAAATATGCAAGAAGAGTACTTCAAAAAAAATTTGCATAGCTGTAAAGAAAACATTCGTAATGCAATTAATATAATTTAAATATATAATCGTATGTGCACATGTCCAAAAAATACCACGACAGACAATTGTATTGTGCCAGAAGGAACGGTATATAAAGGATAATTCACACTAAGCAGTGACAGGACGAGCCTGGCAAGTAAACCGCCCGGAATAACTAAAAATATTTACTGTGAGCTCACGATGAGCTGCAATCACTTCCCAGCACTGACAGTCTCACGGCTTAGTGTGTAAGTCCTTAAAGCTGCTCCAAATCAAATTTACCCCAGGTACCACTATCAATATACAAAAAAAATCTCATGAAACTGGTAGAAGGTACACAAATTGCATTTTGTATGTTACATAAAGTTTTGGTGCATTTTGGTTTCTAGGTCAACAAGTCTCAGTTTTTGAGGGGTTTAAAAATACTGTCTGCATTTTTTTTTTTTTTNTTTTTTTTTTTTTTTTTTTTTTTTTTTTTTTTTTTTTTTTTTTTTTTTGACAGAGGTACCAGTTTGGGTAAAGTTTAGAATATGGGTTTGACCTACTTTTAATCCTATGGGTGTTCCAATTCTGCAGACAAAGAAGTTCGGAGAAGGGTGCGGCATTGAGGGATTCAATTTGTACGATTTTGACGGGACTAGGTGTGGGCGTGCTTTTTAGAATGAGAAGAAATCATAAAGCTGGGGTCTAGTCATCCATTGTAGTAAATTCAGATACTTGAAAGATAATTATCATGAATTTAATGTTTAATTTCTGTGAGTTTCAGTTTCAAGATACGAAGTCAACGTGTTCTGTACAAAAATTTTGGTGCATTTGTTCAGGCTGCCTTTAGTCAAGTGGAAAAACATCGCGCGCAAGATATGAGCAACTAGGCTGCGGTCGCGTTCTTTTTTTATATAAAATCAATCGGTATTGGGCATTCAGTCTGTGGGAACCAAATAGCAGCCCCAAATTAAAAAAGAGATTTATCAGAGAATAACCAAGCAGATCCGTGGAAATACTTAGCAAGCCATCGTCTATGGCACGTTAAATCTAGCGGTTCCCGTTTGATCACTAAAGTTGAGCAACGTCCAACGTTGTTCCATAAGGGTGTCCACGTGAGTTCACGCCCTCGTGATGCTGGCTATTTTTCCGAGGCTAGGTGAGTTCAATGTGGGAAGCTGATTTGTAATTTTTTAGCGAATGGCGGGTTATATCTACGCGAATCGAATGACTAGTAGATGTTAAAGAGATGTTGAGCAAAAAAAAAAAAAATATTGACCAGATTCAAATAAATGTTCAATATACAACTATAGTTGGAAATTAGCCACCGATGAGACGACTCATCACCTGCTTAAAAATTTACCATTCCAAATATTGAAAATTAGTGGAGGCGCCAGATTACAATTTTGTAATAAAATTATTCTGCAGCCTAGTGTGGCGAAGCCACCGATGAGGCGACTCATCACCTACTTACAAATTTACAATTCCAAATATTAAAAATTAGTGGAAGCACCAGATTACAATCCCATAATAAAATTATTCTGCAGTCTTGTGGCAAGAAAAAATTCTTTGTTCTGAAGATCGTTAGTTCGATTTCCATTTTTTATATCCCGAGAATTTCTGGGGAATAATGTCAATTATTAGACTTCAAATATTTCGGTTCAGCAGACATGAGTTTTTGTTTGATTCCTTTACCTATAGGAGACAAATACTTATCCAGATCTGCAGTGTCATACATCTGGCCACCATCGAACATGATGATGGCGCCAAATGATGATAATTTTTTATCACAAGGAGAAACCTTTTTAAATATAATAGAATTAAAAAAACATTTCAATGTGACACAAGCAAATTTAATTTTACTGGCTAAAAAAATACCCCCCGCCAAAAAATCTGGGGCGTAAATAGATCCTAAATTTGACGTATATACCAAATTTCAAGTTTTCGGCTCTTACCATTCTCTTTTTAGGCAGGATTAATGAAAACCGCTAAAAATTGGTAAAAACCACCAGCGGTATATTTGATTGCACCCAGAAATTTTGTATCTTACTGAGACTCCAAATATGACATACATAACACATTATACGTCTCAGGCTCTTACCATACTACTTTTAGACAAAACTGAAAACCAAACAAACCGCCAAGAGTGTATTCGATTACACCCAAAAGGGTGTAATCGAATACACTTTCAGGGCACAATTAGATCCCAGATGGGAAGTATATACTAAATTTCATCCAAATCGGTCAACGCTAAGTGCCCACCACGGCTGACGGCGTGCCGTAACATTTATCATTCTACCACCAACTAATTTCAAGTATTGTGTGTCCACACATTTTGTCGTAAATGTACAATTCTTTGTGTTATTGTGCCAAAATTTTAGTGGGCATCATAGCATAACAAGGTATTCTCAAGAATCACTTCAATATCACTAAGCCTACACTTTAATAATTTCCTTATAATTTTTTTTTTTTTTTTTTTTTTTTTTTTTTTTTTTTTTTTTT
>CM022884.1:8654036-8676973 GCA_012654025.1 Pachypsylla venusta | reverse complement strand
AAAAAAAAAAAAAAAAAAAAAAAAAAAAAAAAAAAAAAAAAAAAAAAAAAGAATAGTAAATTCGGGGAAGGGGGTATTCCTTCTTAGATAATAGCATAGATTACAGCATAAGTTTGTCAAGCTGTAATGACAGATTAATCATAGCTCTCTTGATTTCAATATTAGACATATGTTTGACATAATGGTTATATGCAATCTCAAGTAGATCATCCGGCAAGACGTTGATTAGTTTTGGGACAAGACTGAAGTAGTATCTGTCGGTCATAGTCAGGTAAAAGTTGTTTTCTCAGCCGAGTCCTTTTTGTCGTGTATTGTTATTTTGTCTTTGCATTATGAGGTGTTCTTTGCGTTTCAATACAAATTGTATAGTTTTTTAAATGTACAGTAGTTGTAATGTAAAAACGTCCAGGTCAGAGTATGCTTCGTTAGTGTCGTAAAGTCTTTGTTTTTTTAAGTATAATTCGGATTAGTATGTTTTGTTTGTAAAGCCTTGAAGTTTGTTTTCACTGCGGAACCCCAGCTTATAATTCCGTTCTGTATAATTGACTGAACTAATCCAAAGTAAATCATACGCAAAAGTTTGAGATCCATGATTGATCGCAGTTTGAAAAATGTTCTAATTATTCTACATAGTTTAGTATTGACGATTTCAATATGCTTATACCATTTCAAACTACGATCAACCATGGCAACCAAGTATTTTGTTTAACAACTTTGTTTTAGTTCAGTACATGTACAAGTAGTTGTGTCTGTGCAGTTGTGGATTTTAATTTGTCAGTCGTTAGTGTCTGAGTATGCCTGAGGGGTGAAAGTCAAGAAAGCCGTTTTGTTAGTATTGCTAGAAAAATTCATCTGATTGAACCAAAGGTTTACTATGTTGGCATCTCTGTTAGCGAATTCAAATATGTCATTCCATGTTGGTGTGGAATAAAGTAACACCGTGTCATCTGCGTATGATATACTTTTGGCATCGCTAACAAAGGTAATGTAAGATACGTAGATATTGTATAAAATTGGGGACAGTACTGTGCCTTGAAGCACACCAAAGATAGGATGTTGTGTGTCGCTTGTAGTACTCCCCAATCTAACAACATGCTCACGATTCGACAAATAGCTTTCAAACCATTTTATTACAGTATCCTTTAGTCCAATCAGATTCATATGTTCTATCAGTCGTCTATGGTTTACGGAGTCAAAGAATTTATTCAGTTCAAGAAATATTCCGAATACTTTGTTTTTCTTGTTGAGTTCAGTATGTATGTAAAATGTAAGTTCCAGTAGTGCGCCGTCTTTGCCTAAGTTTTGTCTTAATCCGAATTGCTTATGTTTAATTATGTTGTTTTTGTCTGTATAGTCCGTTAGTCTTTGTTTAATTAGTCTTTTAAGTATTTTGCTCAGTGTTGTAGTCAGGCTGATAGGTCTGTAATTGTTTGGAAGCAAGGAGTCTCTATTTTTAAATATTGAAACAAATAATACTTTTCTTAAATTCACGTGGAAAAATTTCTGCTTCCAAACTCAAGTTGTATATGTAAGTCAGTTGTTTGATAATGTACGGTGCAAGTGTTTTAATAGTTTGAATATCTAGTTTGTCATGTCCTGGTGCAGTATTGTTATTCAAGTTTTGTATTAGTTCAAGTACTTCATGTTCGTCTGTCGGTTAGAACTTTGCCCAAGATGAGTCAGTCCGTCTAATGTTTGGATATAGGTCAGTGATTAATGTCAGGTTGTTTGTCGAGATATTTGTTTGTCCTATTTTACTAAAATGTCTGTTCAGAGTGTTCAGTGTATTTGCTGCTTTAAGTCTTTCGTTGTCGTCAGTACAGTTCAGTATAATGCTACTGCCACTTGTCGCTATTACCATAGCAACTAAATAGTCCTCAGGATTTACCCCGAATCACAACACGACCAAGTAGAAAATTTGAAAGAAACCATTATAAATTTTTTAAACCGTCCAGGAATCGAACCCGGAACCCCCTTGGTGTACAAATGTGATACAGACTCTGCCACGGAGACGTCAACACACACTTCAATGTTTGCCGATGAGTCTTGGCGTGTAAACCTTGCTTTAGGCATCTTAATTTTACTTTCTATATGAAGATGTCTGTCAGGATAAAATATTATTTGTTTGAAATGTAATTTTAAAATGACCTTGAGACACATTTTAGAGACATCTTTACATCAAATCTGTTGAGACAAAAAGTGACATGTAAAACGATAATATCTTATTCAATGACTTTTTGGTCTTTTGTTAATCTTACCTCCTCTACAATAAACTGCAAAGCAGTAGAGTTTTTTTTATAATTGCATTATTTGATCCTCATCTTAGACTTTAATGATGGCTTGGTGTTTCCTGAAAATACTGTCTTTTCTATCATAACTTCCAACACGTTTTCGAAAGTGTCTCCAATACGTTTTCGAATTTGTTCCTCTAAATATTTGACCTTCCAATCCAATCAAGTAAGGGTTTGCTTCTCAATTTTTTCGTTTTAAATATCAGAGGTTTACACTGGCCATCGTAGCTCTGACAAGCATCCTGGACAGAAAAAAAATGTCCGCCTTTTTCCGTAAAATGATCACTTTCGTGAAATTCCCAGATAAGAAGTCGAATTGAACTTCAAAAATTTCAGTTAATTTGCCGCCATGCCTTAAGACTTGAGAATTCGGCAATGTCATCAATAATTATGGATTAAAGGAGTTCATGTTGGATCCCAATGACAGCCAAGTTTTTAACAGGGCGGCAAGTCGAACAATATTTCTTTCGAATCTTACTGGTCAATGTCAATTTTCTTAGTTATAAGAAACACCAACAGAGTCAATGTCGATTTTCTTAGATATAACAAACACCAATAGAGTCAATGTCAATTTTCTTAGTTATAAGAAACACCAATAGATTCAATGTCGATTTTCTTAGTTATAACAAATACCAATAGAGTCAATGTCGATTTTTTTAGTTACAACGAACACCAATAGAGTCAATGTCGATTTTTTTAGTTACAACAAACACCAATAGAGTCAATGTCGATTTTTTAGCTACATCAAACACCAATAGAGTCAATTTCGATTTTTTAGTTACAAAAAACACCAATAGAGTTCGAAATTCAAAAAGGTTGAAGCGATGAAATACTATTGCTCTTCGAAAATATAAACAGGATCATTTCAAAACATTGCGAACATATGGGGAAAATATCCGCCCCTGAGAATTTGCCGCCATGGGACAGTGCCAACTGGGCACATTGATAAAAGTTACCTTGAGTGCACAACAGCAAAATATTTCCACCTCAGTAGCATGAGGTTTAAGAGTCGTCCGGAAAACGGAAGAGAATGGATGTCCAATTCCAATCCCAAGCTGAGGCAGAATTTTTTCCTCATTAATTTGAGTATTTGACCACATAAAAATAGAGAACTTGTAAGCCTTAGGTGGTATAAAATACCTTCGGAATTAACCTCGCCCAGTGGTGCTAACCTTACGATCAAGAGTGTTACTTTTACTTTCCTTATCCTATATAAAGGAAAGTATTGTAGAATACATTACATTCGTTATCGGAGTATCAATAATTAATTTTAACATTTTTTGACCTTTAATTCAAATGAGTTTCTATTGAAAATGAAGTGCTTTCGGCTCTAAGGAATATTTTCGATGTAAATAAAGAAGGTTCCCTGGGGCATCATTTTGGTTTATTATTTTCAATAATGAATCTTCGGAATTATAACGAGAAAAAATACCTGCCCTCAAAATTTGATATTTTACGTTTCAAGGTACGTAGAATCCAAAAATAGAAAAGAATCCTTTTGTTCTCCGTGATGGGCACTTTTGCCACTTAACGTTGATCAATTTGGATGAAATTTGGTATATAGGTCCTATCTGCAATCAATTATATCTACCGCTGGCGGTATGTATCGCTTTTTGACGATTTTCATTAATCCTGTCTAAAAAGAGAATGACAAGAGCCAGAGACTTGAAATTCGGTGGGCATGTCAAATTTAGGGTCTATTTTTTGAAGGAGGGGGGAATTCTTTTAGCCAGTAAAATATGTGTTCCATTGTCAGTGTACTCACATTTACGAAATACCTCTTTTTCCATTCTAATAAATAACTTAATTACTATTTAGTAATTTCAACCTCAAATAATGAGACTTGTATAAATTGTAAGAATCTTTGTCCTATGTCAGTATGTCACGACAGATACCCTGACAAAAGCTAATGCATCCCCTGTTATCACTATCAGTTCCCTTACCACCCCTTCCTACTCTATAATGTCATCATTCCAGTTATTTAAGTCAGAACTTAGTTTTAATTTTATACTTTTCAAATATAAAATACAATTTTTGTGTCAGTGTGTTTTAATTATTTACATGAATGCGCATTTAATTTTAAATAATTACAATCGTGCGTAAAATCATAATCAGCTTTGCCGGTTTTTGATCTATTTTTTCCCCCATTTTTGGCCCTTTGCACTTGAATGGGACAGATAGTGTTTTTTTGTGTGATAAACCATTACGGTCCTCCTTAGTAGATCCATTGCTTGATTTTATTGGCTTGTTCTCACCGAAAACCTCTTTCGGTGTATTATTTTCAATAATCAAATTAAGTTTGGAAAAAAAAATATCCCTTTAAAAAATTTCATATTTTACGTTTCGGGGTACGCAGGAATCTAAAACATAGAATAAAAAAATCCGTTTGGTAATTGCACTTTTGCTACTTGGCGTTATCCAATGTACCACTTCCCTTCAAATCACGGTAATTGGAAATATTAGGTGGGTTGTGTACACGGATAACACGTATCGTTTGCAATGTGTGCACTCAGTTCCGTGTAAGCACAACTGACTAGCTTTTTCTGATTGCAACGGTATGTAGGTCCAATCTGGGATGTAATTGTGCTCCGAGTCCTTTTCATAGGGTTTCATTTTACGCCCTTACACCTATGTATCTTATCATTAGTTAACCCAGTTATAAAAATAAGGTGCTTCCTGGAAGTCTTCCAAAATCAAAATAAAATACACTATTACACAGGCCTTGTTAAAACATGAGAAATTTTACGTAAATTTTCACTTTTAATTAACCCTTTTCTTCTGCTCAGAGGTTAAACCCCCAAATTACCCTTATTATTATTTACTTTAAAACAATAACATTTCTTGGTAATTTGTTGAATTAAATTACTCCAAAAAGGGTCAGCTTCCCCTTTCCCCCCATTCCGAATTAAATACCCCACATTAGCCTTCCATCGTCTGAGGAGAATAATTGTAAAGCATACATATTAACCCTGGTATGGGTCGATAGTGACCCGAGGTCCCTGTATAACGTTTGATTGTAAAGATTTCAAATATAGCCTTGAATGGTTTATCGAAGGTAAATGTATATTTCTTTGTGTTATTATATCATAATTTTGAGGGCAGCATAGCTTTAAAACGTATTTTTTTCGTCGTCTAACAGCAGGGTCGGAAACAATATCTATTCCATTACTTATGCAGGAACCAAGGAGAAGCTACTGCACTATCCGTAAGGATTCTTTAGTATCAACAACTCATGGCGAGTTGTTGCAAACCAGCCACATGGCTGTTCACTTGTGATGATGAGTTTCACCATCTAAGGTTTGGAATCCTCACACCGGCGATTTGTTGCAAACCAGCCCCATGGCTGTTCATTTGTGATGATGAGTTTCACCATCTAAGGTTTGGAATCCTCACACCTGATTATAATGGTTTTTGAGACTAGCTAAGTTTCAACTGCTCAGAGAGTTCCATCAGTCTTCAGGGGGGTACAGCAGATTACACGAAGGGCCGTTTCCTCCTGTCCCCCCCGAATGTCGTGCTTCAATTTTGCTGATACCAATTGCTGACTCGGGAGCAATGAAATGGGTTTCTTACAACTGCAGCGTATTCAAATCCTGCAATTGATTTGTTGAATTAAATTTCTCAAAAAAGATTCCCCAATAGTTTTCCAATGTAATTTGCTTCGGCTAGTTAGGAGTTTTTTTAGTTATTTCTTATGTATATAGTGAAAATTTATATGTTTATTTTTTTAAATTAAATAAATAATAAATATAAATATTCAACATACCTAATATACTCTAGTATAGTGAATTGAAATAAATTATGTTTATTTTTTCAATTAAATGAATAATAAAAATAATCTTAAATACCTATATACTTACTCTGTCCGCTAGGATTTGCAGGCACCCTAGGTTGATCAGCGAATCAAATCAGACCCGATATCTGTTTTAACGTATTGTTTATTCTATATACATACAAAGGTTAACTTCTTCAACCATCTTTATCTTCAATTTGAAAAAGTTACTTCACACCATTCATTGAGAAGTACACTCAAATATACCAGAAAACATTAGACGGGTGAGGAAGTAAGTTAGAAATCATCATTAATCACGAAATTCAAACAAATTGCATTTTTGTTGCGTATCTAATACCATAAAAATAAGACATCTGCGTGGAGTTTCCGGGTCGGATTCCTGGACGGGTCGAATATATATTTTTTTTTAATTTGCTACTTGGTTGTGATTGCGGGTAACTCAGCTTCTTGAAGACAATTGAGTGTCTATTGTAATACATTATCTGCTGCTGTGTGCGGGATACACAGCAGCAACAATAAACTTGGCCCCAATATTAGATATCACTACTTTCATAGGCGCAATTTTTTGGAAGAGTGGGTGGAACTTGGCCTTTTTTCAATTATAATTTTTTTTTGAGATATCAATACTTTTTGTAAAGATTACTATAGGTATGTAACTGTTAATTTAGCCGTTTTTTCTTTATTTCTTCCTTTCGATTAAACAACATTTCGGAAATCAGAAAGAATTCTGAGTTAATGTCCAATAAGATCTAACACCAAAGTACAAAGCAAATAAAAACATCAATATTGTGTATCTTCTTCCCTGAAGTTATAGCACTGTCATCTAACGAGATTGAATTTTGATATTTGCAAGTTCAATTGAATTTAAGTCTCTATACCTTCATTCAACATTTTAGCATCTCAGAAGTTGAAATTAGATTTCGTGCATTTTCTTGCCTGAAGCAGAACCGTTTTGGAGCACTGGTAGTAAAAGAGTGTATATAAATATTTTTTCATTTAATTACATGTAAATATGTTCCTTCATGCAAAATTGCAGCGTCCTACTGGTTTAAACTAGTTTTCGACCATCTCCTTCCCAAAAGCGGTACCATTTTGGAGCACCGGGTGTAAAAGCGTCCGAATATAAATAACTTCCCGCTTAATTGCATGTAAATATCTAACTTTATCCAAGATTTCAGTGCTTTATCAGTTAAAACTACATTACAATACCTTGTATTGTCTTCCCTAAAGCGACACCGTTTTGGAGCACGCTCTAGATATACGGGAAGTGCCTAAAACTTATGATGATGAGTGAATCAGTCAGTCAATGAATATCCAATGGTGCAAACTTTGAAATTGCCTATCTCTTGCCCGGGTTAACATTAACATTTGAAGTTTATCCTGTAGTATTGTACTATACTACGGAATGTATGTTCAAAATTTCAATGACCCATCCCTTGTAGAACCGGATATCTGACGAAGTGTAAAACCTGTGAATTGCTTCGTGTAAAGATACACTGGTGCTTTCTGGAACTTGGACTGGCGCACCGCCGTGCGCTCAGATAAGATAAAAATTGTAAAAAGTGTAGCTTAGTCTTAGTGATATTGGAGTGAATGATTCCAACAAAATGTTTGACTTAATAACACAAAGATATTTACATTTAGATACCATAAGAATGAAAAAAAAAACATTAGTGTCGACTCAGCAGTGTCGAAAATTAACCCTATGGGTCATATGGTACGTATTTCAGGCCTCTCAAAAACTATTATTTCTTGATAAGGATTTATTTACCCATAAAAAACGGGGAAAATTTTTTCTTGAATATTTGATTTTTCGTTAATAATTTTTTTTAAGGAAATTAGAATAAAATCAATATTCCGGGAATGTGTCATTGATATTAAAATATGTCAAATGACTATCACATTTGTAGCTACGGATTACGCAAAAGACATTAAAGGAGCATTCAAACTACACAGTGAAAGTGCTCCCCGACACCGTACCGTGATTTCACAGTGTATTTGACATGGAAAATTACTGGCGCAGCACGGAGAAAACACTGACAGGTGTTATTAAAATCGCTGTGAAAGCTCCTAAAGGTAACGCAAAGCACTTTGCTGTATCCTTTTTTGTGTGTGTGTGTCATGGCGGGAATGAAAATTTTATTTAAAAAAATGCTTTCAGAATTGTATTTCTATTCTTTGATGATAGATTTTCAAGATTTGATTGAATAAATTAATATAAACATTAATATTCTTCAGCGTTCATTTATCCTCTCTAAAAGGGAAATAATAAGAGCTTCTAGAGCAGAGGTTCCCAAACTGGGGGCGCGCCCCCCTGGGGAGGCCGGAAGGCAAACCAAGGGGGCGCGAGAGCACCAGTTGAATTATTATCATTTCATTAAAATATATGTAGGTACACAATTATTTTTTTTTACAAAGGTAATTCCATTGAACATGATGTTTAGTTGAATGTTATAGCATTCAGCAACACATTAGCGTTTTGAATGAGATAGCATTCAGCAACACATTAGCATTTTGAATGAGATATAGCATACAGCAACATATTAGCGTTTTGATTGAAATAGAATTCAGCAACACATTAGCGTTTTGAATGAGATAGCATTCAGCAACACATTAGCGTTTTGAATGAGATATCATACAGCAATTTGTATGAGATAGAATTTAACAACACCCAGTCATAATTTATAATGTAAAGGGGAGGAGGCGTGGGGGGCTTTTATTTCAAGAAAAGGGGGCGGGGTACCAAAAAGTTTGGGAAGCCCTGTTCTAGAGGCTTGAAATTTGCTGTGTATGTCAAGTTTGGAGTCTCATTTTGTTATTCTTTTAGGTGCAATCGAATATACTGTTTGCGGTTTTTACGCTTTTTAGCGGTTAAAATTTGGTATGTATGTCAAATTTGGGGTATCTATACCTAAAATGGAGAATAATCTCAATAAGGAAATATTTTAGTTGTAAGAAAAATTGAGCACAGTTTATTGATCAATATTTGAGACAGATGAATGCTGCTCCGCGAGCTCTTTCCTAAAATGCAGGAAATTGTGCGATGGCATGTTATGTGTGTTAAAGAAATATTGAAATTATTAGAGTAATCCGGAGCCGCCTTGAATCTCTAATTAAAATCATCAATCATTGCAAAAAATGAGAATATTCATTAAAATAATAAAATAAGAAAATTGCATGATTTCAAGAAATTTAAAAAAATCTTAAAAAGTTTGTTTCAAGTTTTAGAAAAAATAAAATGCTTTCTCAAAATTTGACTGAAATTTAGCTCCGTTTATTATTGTTTTTATTGAGTGGCATAACCAAACACTAGGTGAAGTTAGTTCCTGAGGCATTTTCTGCCACCTAATCCATAGAGCTCTATTTTTATGTGGTCAAATACTTAATTAATGAGGAAAAAATGCTGCCTCTGCTGGGGATCTAACCCACGCCCTCCTATTTACCAGGCGAGCGCTTAACGATTGAGCTACCGTGGCAGGTTGAAAAATAAAAATTGTAATTTAATAATAAATTTTAATAATAATAATAATAAAAAAAAAAAAAAAAGCACGGGAGAAACAGCTAGTAATTTATAAAAGTTAATTATTATTTTTTTTTTTTTTAATTATTAACGTCTCTTAAAGTCTAAACGTCATTGAAGATGTAGACTTTACCCTCTATTCACTGGAGACTAACAAAATTCCACTGGAAACTTACATAACTCGAAAACAGTTTAACACTCTTTTTTTCTTCTTCTTAACGTCTCCTTATCTATTGGTCATTCGAGACCGCGGTTTTACCCTCCATTCGCTGGAACCTTGCAAACCAGCTACCCACATTGACCTCACCCAGCCTGGATTGGGTCGGTAAAATAAGCAGCATCACGAGGGCGCGTGTACAACCTCGCTGGACGTTGCTTAACTCCAGTGATCCAATGAGAACTGGTGTATTCAACGTGACATAGACCTTGGTAATTTAACACTTTTTAATTCTGATAATTTTCTCGAGGTTCTAGACTATATCCTTGGGCCGATCATTCTCTGCTGCAGTTTGGACTGTGTTAAAGGATCCATCATCACTACCTCACAGGTACCTACATATTTACAGAGATTTTGTGGGAAATTTGTGACATTCCGTTAAAAATAATGTCAAACTAGGTAACTGTGTTAGGTGAAAACAGGCAACATTTGCGTCCTTCACTTAAAAGAAAATTTCAGCTCGAACACAACATGTATCTCGTGTAGTTTTTCTTTTATACTAAAACTGCACTTTTTTTTATTAAATGACCCTATTTAATATTCTTGATAAGAACGCGGTGCAATGTTAAAGAGTTGCATATTTTATGCAATTAATTAGGGTGCGTTTAATTTAGTATTGCAACACAAAATAATAATATCAAAAACTGCTCTGAACATGCCGCGGTTTTATTTTTCTTTGAGCGTGCTAAGTAGGTTTTTGAATTTGAAAATTTATTTAGGTATTTACATATTTTTATAATGTGGGTCAGAAATTGCTTAGTGAATAATCGGATATGAGTAAATCCAAATCGGCTAACGCATTCGGGAGTTATCGTAGAATGAACACTGGTTTATTCTTTTCAATAATGAGCCTTTGTGGCGAAAAAATACTGACTCTAAAAATTTGTTATTTTTTATTTTTGAATTTTGAATTCAAAAATAAAATAAAATCCGTCGTTGGCCGTTTGGGCCGCCATGAGGACCCGGTAGCCCGAATGGAGTCCGAACTAAGCAGTTAATTCTATTCATTCATTCAATAGTGGCATCATCGTGTCAATGGTAGCCAGACGTATGGAACGGAAACTCCAGATAATTTGTAGTCTATTGCTAAAGATTTTAATTGTCATCATACATCTGTTCTTCAAGGCTGATAATTGACATGTGCCCCCAAAAACCATGACAATCACTGTAATATAATTACGTCAGTAACAAAAGAGTTACAAATATCACGGCCCTTGAAGATGTCAACCACAAATAACCTCTTACAATCTCAAGTATGTGACTTATTTTCACTGAGGAAGTGTTGAGATATAATTGGATTTGAAGAAAATTTGTATTCAGTTATATTACCCCCCCCCCCCAAATTAGGAATTTCTAGGTTCGATTCAATCTATATTTTAGGTGGGACTAAAACGTACCTTTGGTTATTTTTGGAGTAAAAAAAAAATGTATACTTTCCTCGGCTTTGTATTTCCTTCTTTACTTTAACTCTGCAGCTTATTTAATGTAATGAGGCCACTCAAGGCGTAAGATCTCTTCCAACACTCGGGAGACCCACAGGAATTCGGGCACTTTAGAAATTCTTGTTAGATCCATAATTTGTACCAAATCTCTAAACAGAGATTTATTTTGCTTTCGGAGATTTGAACAATAACGTCTCGGGCACTAACAATCTTCTTTAACTTCAACTTTTCCCAATTCTATTTGGGGTTGACGTTGCTTTCCTTAATTCTGCCATGTCACAACCTTTTATTCTGTGCCTACTCTGTTTAGCTGTACCCTTTCCTGGTATGGTAACTCTCGCCTGATCCTCACAGTATCCATGGAAGTTGTGTAGAAACTCATATTTTGCAAATGACCTTACCTCTTTGTTTTTAAGCACAGTTGCTAACACCAAAACCTTCTGTATTCTCACGGGCTTAGTACCGTCAACAAATGAAGCTGGCTTGCTTCCCTCAGAGGCTACATTGATATCAGGATGACCTTCCTTTCCTAATAACAAAACTTCTGTATTTAAAAGTGCTTAGGACCGTCACCTAATGAAGCTGGCTTGCTTCCCTCGGTGGCTAAATTGACTTCAGGATGCCCTTCCTAACACCAAAACCTTCTGTATTTACAAGGGCTTTGGACCGTCACCGGGAGAAGCTGGATACCCTTCCTAACACCAAACCTTCACTATTTAAACGGGCTTAGGACCGCCACATAATGAAGCTGGCTTGCTCTCCTCGATTATATTGTTGGACACTAACAATAACATGATTATGTATTTATTTTTTGTTAATACATAACTACTTTGGGTTGCATCTCTCATATTATTTATCATTCTATACTGTCTCAAGGTTGCTCTACGTCTACAGCCCAAAAAATTGCATGGATGCATTTGTGTTTTTATTATTAACACACTAACACATAAAGCAATAAGGGGGACCTAACAAACAAAATACTAATTTATAACTTTGAAATCAGTATTTTTTGAAAATCTCTATACAGGGTCTCTCATCATAAACTTTTCAGATGATTGACCCATTTTACAAACGACCAAATACTCACGGGCCTTCTCGCACAAATTTCATCTTCCTTTCCTTTCTAAAGCGACTTTCAACTTATCAACAAAGAAAACATTACACCCAATTACTGTAGATGTATATTTCTTGAAGTTAGGTCACAATATTATTGGGCATCGTTACTTTACAAGATATTTTCTAACAATCACTTCAATACATAAAGCAAGGTATATTTAACAATTACCTCATAATGCCATAGCTATTCAATTGTCCTCAGGAGGCTGAGTTATCAGCCAACACAAGCAGACTAAGTAAAAAATGCAACCCGACTAGTATTCGAACCTGGTGAACATTAAATGTTCTACTCTCTATAGTACAAAGCTATACGCTAAGAATAATGGTCAATTTAGTAAGTTTGCTAATTTTGCAGCTCCCGTCGCTCAGTGTTCAATACACTAGTATTGCCCTCGGGAGATCCGGATTCGATTCCTGGCAGAGGCAATAATTTGTCATTGTGGTTTAGATGTGTTACAAGGAATATAGCCGTTTTTAATAAGGGGACCTTTATTAAACTCGGACATACCTATAAAATCATTCAAAAATAATTTGTAATAGGTACCTATAATATTTTTTCTACGTCTCTTTACATCGATGTTCATTGGGACAATGAGTGGCTATGGATATAAATGCGCATAGCGAGTCGCTATGCGCATTTATATCCACGACCCGGTGCCAGCATTGTAGGTAAATTTGAAAACTTCAAATTATTTGGATAATAATTGATATTGAAAATTCCTACAATACTGCAATGAGCACCAATGGTGTGACATAAAAACACACAAACAAAAACAAAAAATTTAAAAAAAATACCTAAATACTTTTCTTTTTTAAAAAAGATATTAAATTGATATACAAATACTTGAATTTATGTTCTAAAAATTTTTTTAAAAAAAAGAATTTATATTCCACAGTTTTTAAAAAAGACTTTCTGTTCTACACTTTTTTTAAATAGATATTATTTTCTACACTTTTTTTAAAAGACTTTATGTTCTACATTTCTTTTAAAAACGGCTTTATATTTTAAAATATTTTTAATAAGACTTTATGTTCTACAATTTTAAAAAAATGGTACTACATAGAGTCAAGTGTTTTTTATCATTTTCCTTTCTTGTATTTGATAGTTCTACCAAGTGTCCTAAAGGTTGTCTTTCTTTGATATTGGTTCTACAGTTACACCCTGTATGATTGGAATAATGGTTTTTCTGTTGATGGACCTCATGGCCTTGACAGAAACCTAAACCTCGTAAAAAATATGATTACAAAAACATTACATATATTTTTTAAGGAGAATACAAAGAATCGAGCAGTTTGCAAGTCCCCCTTCCTCACACTCGTATAAAAATCATTCAAAAATAAATTGTTGTTCTTTCTCATCCAGTCTGATACTGACCGGGAATGGCCAGCCAATATGGGAGGGATAGAGTCAGTTATCTCAGCTGTCCTCTTGAGGACAACTGTCCTCTTGAGGACAACTGATTACTTGTTTTTGATTACAGCTAAATGGCTTGGGAAGCTATACAGTGGTAACAAGAGGTGCCTTCAAAAAAAAAAAAAAAAGGAAAAAAAAAGGACAACAATTTTCATTATAGAAGGATCAAAAGAGAAAAAGAAATAAATGATCTTCATCCGGCACTGGCCCAATTTCGTCATGTTGTGCGCATATCGTCACACGTGACATTTTGTACTAAATGTCATGAGTGCTAGTCACGTCACAAAAGATTGGGTTATATATTTTAAATCTATCTGATCTAAGCAAAGTTTATTAAAAATAAAAATTTATTTTAATTATTTTATTTTAGAGAAAGTTGTACCCCGGAACCGTTTATCGCATTACTTCAGAACAATCTCTTTTACAACCATGTCATTCGAGAAAATTCAATCAGAAAATGTTCGCTCCAGGTGGTATTATAACCAACCAACAACCGGACCAAGAGTTGATGGTTTTAATAACTCAAACACGGAGATCGCCACATCAACAATGCCTATGACTCATAAAATTTATACCCTGCCGGGCATATACTAGTTTTCAGAAGACATTATAAGAGGATAGAGGCATATCTTTCCTATGGTCTCCGGTTGGGGTAAAAATGTAATTTTGCACTAATCCTAACGTTTGGACTATATCTCCCCAACACTCATGCATTGATTGCAGTATCACTATTCACAAGGTCTAGTTTATCTGGTCAACTAATTATGTTTTCATTTATTATTTAAAATTAATTTTGCCCTAAACGCACGCCTGGCATTACTAGGTTGACCATACGTGCTGCTTTCGGTGGGACAGTACCCTTTTGGAGACCCTGGTCCCGCTGTCCCCAGCAATTGCTTGGGGACGCTAAAATTTCCCGCTTTGACCAAGGCAATGAATAAGTCCCGCTTTTTAGTGAAACTAACTTTTTAAAAATAAATGCATCCGTTTGAGAAAAATCAGTTCCGAACGGAAATCTAACCGGCTACTCAGGTTGAAAGTTAGAAGCGCTTCCTCTCTACCACGAATGCTTGTAATCATGTAATGTTGAGTATTAGGTAGGGTAGTGTACCTACTTTATTTAGTGTTGAAAGCTATGCTCATCGTCAAGTTAAACATCAACAAAACTTGTGTAGAATTTCATGCACATTTGAAGAAGAGCCCCGTCATGCTGAAGAACATTTGTTCTGCTGACAAATATTAAGAGGATGGATAGGTTAAATAAGTAAAAGAGTTCTATCTACCTTGTTAATTTTTGAATGTCATTAACACTAATAAATAAATAAAGGCACCCATATAAATTTCCCATCCGCAACACACCTCCCCCCAAAAAAATCCGCGTACTCCCCCCCAAATAAGAATACCGCGTCCCGCTTTGACCCCAAACATTTCTGGTCAGCCAAAGTATTGATGATTTGAAATGATGATTTTGTATTTCTAATCAAATTTGCATAAAATGGGTAGGCTTAGTAGAATCTGCCTAGACATAATAAACTATGTCTGAAGAATCAACATTGCCGGCAACATAGATATAGAATACAAGGGTAGCAGATATGTTGCCCCATTTTACTCTCATATTTCTACCTGAGTAAACAACGTCAGTCGTAGTCATTACTGAGATTGGTGACCGATTAGTTTTCAATCAACAAAAATTGATCTAGAGATCGACCATAATCTTCTATTAGAAGTCAAAACAAAGTAGAACAAATGATAAAGTTTTATAAAATGAAGAAAATAAAAACTAAAGAAGATTTAACAATAACAACAACTTTGAAGAAAAAAGAATATAAGATGGTCGGGGCTGGTGTGTGCGAACTCCCTGTTGCTTATGGAATGACCTATATAGTAATATCTAGTGAAAAAATAATAAGGATATACGATCCCAGTGGTCGTAATGTGTGAAACATACATTATGAGATTATAACACGGTGACACAATCACTAATTTGTGTAAAATCAGTGAGAAGTAAACATTCTGGATTCCAAAAAAAATTGTGTATAATAGCACATCAACATAAAAAATGAAAAAAAAAAATTGTGTATAATGGCACGTCCTCTAAAATATGAAAAAATTGAGGATAATGTGTATGATAATAAAATAATAATGACAAAATTGTGTATATTGGCACATCCACTGAAAAAATGACAAAATTGTGTATATTGGCACATCCACTGAAAAAATGACAAAATTGTGCATATTGTCACATCCACTGAAAAAAATTAAAAAAATGTGTTTATTGTCACATCCACTTAAAAATAAAATAAAAAAATTGTGTATATTGGCACATCCACTGAAAAAATGACAAAATTGTGTATAGTGGCACATCCACTGAAAAAATTACAAAAATGTGTTTATTGTCACATCCACTGAAAAAATGACAAAATCTACTGAAAATATTATTATAATGGCACAGCCACTCAAAAAATGAAAAAAATGGCACATCCACTGAAAATAAGATACAAAATTTGAGTATGATGGCAAATACACTGAAAAAAATGTGTATAACAGGTGACTCGCTAAAAAATAAGACCATTACGTTTAATTGCACATCCACTAAGTATGAACTTTGTGATTAATGGCAAATCAAGTAAATAATATGAACTTTGCGTGTAATGTTCATCCCATATAAAAATGAGAAAAAAAGGCCAGGAGGAAGTGGGTTATGTTATACATAACATCGTAAGATGTGTCTGCTCTCTTTCTGTTCCTCCTCTGTAAGCAGCCTCTAAAAACACCCCCTACTTTTCTTTATCCTTGCAGTTCAGGGCCGGTGCAAAGTAAATTATTTCATTGCATTTTTTGTTCTTGCAACGAGCATCATATCAATGGGATAAACTATATTGTTTTACTTACTTTAATTTCCGCGTGATTATACTGCTTTACTTACTTTACTTTCCGCGTGATTATATTGCTTTACTTGCTTTACTTTCTGCGTTATTATATTGCTTTACTTACTTTACTTTCCGCGTGATTATATTGCTTTACTTTCTGTGTTATTATATTGCTTTACTTACTTTACTTTCCGTGTGATTATATTGCTTTACTTGCTTTACTTTCTGCGTTATTATATTACTTTACTTACTTTACTTTCCGCGTGATTATATTGCTTTACTTGCTTTACTTTCTGCGTTATTATACTGCTTTACTCACTTTACTTTCCGCGTGATTATATTGCTTTACTTGCTTTACTTTCTGCGTTATTATACTGCTTTACTTACTTTACTTTCCGCGTGATTATATTGCTTTACTTGCTTTACTTTCTGCGTTATTATATTGCTTTACTCACTTTACTTTCCGCGTGATTATATTGCTTTACTTGCTTTACTTACTTTACTTTGCGCGTGATTACATTGCTTTACTGACTTTAATTTCTGTGTTATTATATTGCTTTACTTACTTTATTTTCCGCGTGATTATATTACTTTACTTACTTTACTTTCCGAGTGATTATATTACTTTACTTACTTTACTTTCCGCGTGATTATATTGCTTTACTTACTTTTCTTTCCGCGTTGGTGGAAGGGTTGGGTAGCATATTATGAATATGCTACTCTGTGGACGACGGACTAGTTGTTGATAATTCCGGCCCCTTGCATGTTCATGAGGATAGTAATTACAATAAATGAATGTCTTTGGTGACTTTAAGTTTTTTGTGTTCTGGAAAGAAAAAGAATAATTATTTTAATTTTCGTCAAATCGACTTTTTCAAATTCGATAGAAATTTGTATCGAATTTGAAAAATACGAATCAATAAAAATTAAAATATTTAAAATTCTCTTCTCAAACAACAAATTTATGAGGATAAAATTCCATGGCTTAGGATCATCAATCGGATCTTGGACCGGGGAGGAGTCCGTGAACCTACGTGGACACACAAACGGTACAACCTCGTTAGATGTTGCTTTACTTCATTGATTCAACGTGCCATAGTCGCTGGCTATGCTTTTAATTTGGTATAAAGTGAATAGGTGCATACAAGGTGGTATATTTGAATTAACGCAGTTTAAATATCTTCAAAACATTTAATTGGGATTACAAAAAAAATATAAGCAGACCAACTTGTCACGATATCAACGAGGATATCTATATTTTGATAACCTTGATAGATCTGTAAAGATTATTTCAAGGTGACTTCCACCTGAAAAAGAAATTCTCCAGACTAAAGTTTGTGAAAATATTGGGAATGTTGAAATATCTAGTATTTATCAAAATAGTTGCAAAACCTGGAGAAGTAAATCCCAAAACAAGAAGAACAGTGTCTCCTGCATCAATTGTGACAGACATCGGTCTCCCCATTAAAATCAGTTGAAAATATCCGAGAAGACCAAGCACATCTAAATTGATTAGAATGCTATAACATCGTCTCTGATAGCAAATGATTGACAACACCATTGTCTATTTCTATTTGTAAAGGCAAGAGTTATTTTGTCAAAACTTCTCCAGTTGTTACTAGTTTAGAATGCTATAACATTGTCTCTGGTCATAGCAAATGATTGACAACACCATTGCCTATTTCTATTTGTAAAGGCAAGCGTCATTTTGTCAAAACCTCTCCAGTTCACGTTCACGGAGTTGCAAAGAATTAATGGAATTATTGTTTCTCCCATAAATATTTGTGCAAATAATATTCTGCACTCCCCGATAACATGCACAGTTTATTGATTAGAAAGATCCATGTATGAATATAGTCGAATAAGCTGGAAGAAGAAGATGGAACCAAAACACACATTTATCGAAACAGTGCGACATTCATAAAGATCAAATGAGGTAACTGACAGAGAAAGCCCTCGGACCTTTTCCCGATCTTCTATCTGTCTATTTAGATATATAAAACAATCCACTTAACTCCAAAAAAAGCAACAAAATCGCCTACCCTGTAATCCACTAGGCATTTTCTTTTTTCCAAAAGCAACAAAATTGCATACCCTGTAAATCACTAGGCACTTCCTTTTTCTTTTTTTCCAAGAGCAACATAATTGCCTACCCTGCAGTCCACAGGGCATTTCCTTTTCCTTTTTTGCCAAAAGCAACATAATTGCCTATCCTGTAATCCACTAGGCATTTCCTTTTTCTCCAAAAGCAACATAATTGCTTACCCTGCAATCCACTAGGCATTTCCTATTTCTGTTTTGCCAAAAGCAACATACTTGCCTACCCTGTAATCCACTAAGCATTTCCATTTTCTTTTTTGCCAAAAGCAACATAGTTGCCTACCCTGTAATCCACTAGGCCTTTTCTTTTCTTTTTTTTTGCCTAATCCATCCCTGCTGATCTCCCGCATACTCTTTTTATATTTCCCCAACCTTTCCCAATTTTCATTTTCGTTATATATTTTTTTTCTTATGTACTCCTTGCTTCCTTCTTTCTTAGAAACTTTTTGGATCAATAATGCAACGTCTAGACACTTTTATTAGGGAAAAAGTTGGGAGTGCGAAGTAGACAGAGAGAGAAAAAAAATTGTAAGATGCTGTTAAGACAAAGAGATGAGAAGAAAAAATAGAGGAAGTAATAGGCAAAGAGGAGAGAAGGAAATTTTTCACGAAATATGAGTAGGGAGTAGTGTGAGGTTTAGAGTGAAGAGAAGGAGTAGGCTGTGTGAAGTGTAGAGCATATTGGTGTGAGAAGGGTTCTCTTGGTGTGGGTGCATTTTTGAAATGGGATATTTTTGGATGCATTCTTCTGGACGATTTGGTAATGTTGAGCATGTTATTTTGATCATATTTTTGCAATTTCAACTATAGGTTGTTCTTTGGCAGCTACTATAAACGACTGAACGCTATAAGCTTTAAATCTTGACTTAGCCATCGTCATTGCACGTGGAATACACCCTTTCCCGTTCGATCACTTAAGTTAAGCAACGTCCAGGAAGGTTGTACCATGTGGTTGTCGACGTGGTTTCGGGGCCTCGTGATGCTGGGTATTTTTGCGACCTAACCCCGGCTGGGTGAGATCAATTGGACGAGCTGGTTTAAAAGTTTCCAGCGAATGGAGGATAAAACCCCCGTCCCGAATGACCAATAGTTGTTAAAAAGACGTTAAGCCATATTAAAAAACAGAAAAAAAAAAAAATCATGTCTTGACTTGTCATTGGAAAATGACTCTGGAATGTAGAAAAGGTGATTTTCATGACACATTTTCGGTTTTAATCCCCTAATGTCCGTCAGGAAAGGTAGCAGGCTACTCTTATATGAAGTGCAGAACGTATTGTTGTTTGGTGGGAGAAAGGTTCTTGTTCTGGATGGTTTTTGTGATGGTACTATTTCGAGTTTATTCTTTTGGGAAGAATGATTTGGGAATGTTAAGAAGCCGATTTTGATCACATATTTGGAAGTGACTATGATTGACTTCTATCTCAAGTTACTACGAGCGACTACACGCTATAAGCTTCAAATAATACTCATAGTAGATTGAGCTTTTAGTCGTGCGTATTTTCCTCCAAAAGGACGACAGCCTTTAAGACGACTGTCTTTTTTATGAGAGGGTTTAGTTTAAGAAAAAACAAAAATCAGCAGCAAATGTCCGACAAAATGAAAATATTGTAGAATGTTCTAGAAGGACAAGTGGATGTGAAGGAATTGACAAATGCGTTCCTTTGTCAATTCCTTCACATCCACCTCTTGCAGAACCTTAGAGATAGGTCTGAGGAATCAAACACCTCCCTCTTCAGAATTGCCAACAATAAAATCGATTTACCCAAATTGATTGGCAACGTCCAGTAATGGATATGCCACGTGAAGAAAAAGAAGTGCAGAGCATCTCGGAGTAAGAAAGGTTGATATTGTTGAGGTTTGTGGATATGGGTGTTTTTTTTTTTTTTTGAGAGAGAAGGTATATTTTTAAGTGCATTCTTCTGAGCTAAAAGAGTTTGGGAATGTTGAGAACGTGACGAGTATATAAGCAGGACTATTATTGCATAAATGTGCATAACAATTTACATCAAAATTGGAAAGGGGGTTCCAGACTTTTAAGGAAAAATCTTGGACTATTAGAATGTTTGTACAAAAAGGGATGTTCATTTTGACCATATAGGTTGCGAGCGCCTAAAGTCGATTCCCGAAGAAGTAGCGTGAGATTAGAGTAACACCATATTGGTGAGGGAACTTCTCGTTGAGGGTCTTAAAAAAATAAACATTTGGTTTATATTACTTGATTAATTTGGGTTCTATTGATTATTTTTCTTTTATGGTTTATTTATTTGTTTCTTCTTGATTATTTTTTAGATAGCTGGCAAAGATAGAAAGGGAAGAGACCATCTCTCAATAAGGTAGCATTAGCTTAGGAGATGTTTTTAGTTTTACCATATACGTTGTATATAGTAAACAAACTCTACCTGACTCAGACGGACATATGTCTTGTCCCAAAACTCATCAACATCCTAGTGAGGATACATATTTCTTTCTCTGTATTATTTAAACTTATTATTGAAAATATAAATATAAAAAAAAAAAATTATGTTAAAAAAAAAGAAAAATTGTAATTATTTTTTCGAAATAAAGTAAGTACCCAATATTCAATTCAATATTTTATATTTTTTGGTAGATAATATTTTCCTTATTTTCCTTATTTTTTTTTTTTTTCTCTCAGGAAGATTTTTTTCTTCATTTTAATACGAGTCAGTAATGTGCCGATGGAGAGCAAGCCACGCTCCTATTGGCTATCAAGTTGCCCAAATGACCTTGTCATTGCCAAAGGGAGCATTGTGGTGAAATGAACGCAGGACTGTCGTGTGACTATCCAACAAATTGTAAAAGAGGTTATGTGAATCATCAGTTTTTCGGTGCATTCCTTTGTAACCTAAGATTTAGCCGAAGATTTGGCAATAGTGGTGACGAAATTCGTTCCTTCATTTTTCTTACACTGAAAATTGACGAAAGCACAACACACGACGTAACTTGAACACTGACGTTACCGACAGGTGGGAATAAAATCACACATGCGCACGAAGATTATAGATCGGTTTATGCAAGCCCGTTTGATTCAAATCCATGATCGTTATAATGCTAACATATGGCTCCTTATATATTTTACAACACACAAAGCTTCCAAAAAATGCATTAAAATAAAACAACAAAGCATTGTGCGGAAAACTTATTGCAACAGAATTTTCTCTTTTTTTCTAATTTTTTTCTGTATTTTTTTTAGCAATTTTATACCTAAAGGCAATTTTATTATTTTTTTTTATATCGCAGGCTGTTTTTTCCTAATCGATAATTTTTTTATTATTAAAACTTGATATTCCTTTTTTTTAGTTTTTTTTAGTTTTTTTTTTTTCTCGCAAAGCCCAGCCAGTCTAGCGTTACCCTTATAAAAAAAAAAAAAAAAAATGTTTAGGATTTTTGTCAGAATAAAATTTTCCATGCGGAAAATCTGTAGACATAGGTACGGAAGAGGTGTATCACTATTTGTATCTGACTCTCACCATGGAAGCCTCTTCCTGTCCCATGTCCTTTGATGACAATAGGCTTGTGTCCAACAACAATAATGTTTTGTGCCTAAACCAACGAATTAAGGAAAGAAGCGATCATATAACAATACCATTTTCAAAGACATAGTGACTCTATTATGGGAACTTTTGTTGGTGTGTCTTGGTTGGAGGATAATATAGGTATGTCGTCTCAACCAAGTTGAAGTTACGATTTCTGGAAGAATTATTCTAAATACAGAAATCTGCGAACTATACGACAGGTGTTCTTTATTACGGCTTTCTGCATTTGTTGATAGATGTATGGTTTCACGTCTAATTCTTTAAGTGATGTAAATAGTGTTTTTGGTATTTTTGCAAGATTTGATATTACTATTGGTATGATTCTTACTTTATCTATTTTCCACAGCTCTTTGACTTCATAACTAAGATCTATATATTTGTTGATTTTTTCATTGTGTGTTTTAACCATATTGACGTCATTGGTTATGGATTTGGTTAAAAATTACTTCTTTTTCTTTTTTCTTCCAAAGGGTTATGTCTGGTCTATTGTGTGCTATGTTTTTATCTGATATAATGCTTCTGTCCCAATACATTTCATATTACTTCTTTTTCTTTTTTCTTCCAAAGGGTTATGTCTGGTCTATTGTGTGCTATGTTTTTATCTGATATAATGCTTCTGT